>OX411306.1:143984595-144134434 GCA_948150685.1 Rhaphigaster nebulosa | reverse complement strand
TATTGCACATCCAACATTGCACAACCAACACTGCGATGACCCTATGAGCTGGGCCTAAGCCATGAAGTCGTTCTACACCCACACTATTAG
The DNA here is from genome assembly GCA_948150685.1 of Rhaphigaster nebulosa. Taxonomy (NCBI): domain Eukaryota; kingdom Metazoa; phylum Arthropoda; class Insecta; order Hemiptera; family Pentatomidae; genus Rhaphigaster; species Rhaphigaster nebulosa. Next base: position 144,134,344 of record OX411306.1, on the reverse strand, counting down.
CCTAGCCTCTCCCCTACTGACTTTTACTTTTTGAAACACAGGCACAACTTTTTACGAGGAAAAACTTTCTAAATCAGGCGATATTTAAAATGCGTTTCGAGGGTTCATTCTTTCCAGAGATCCAAAAATCTTTCCTGCTGGGATAAATAAGCTTGTTATACTTTGGCAAAAGTTCGTAGATTCTGGAAATTGTTTTGACTATATATATATATATATATATATATATATATATATATATATATATATATATATATATATATATATATATATATATTATATATATATTGTTGAAGTAAAGATGTGGCATATCAAGTATTAAAAATTTTCACAATCGCAATACTTCCCCTTACTATAAATTTCATATATAGGTAAGGGAAAGTAAAAACCTACATTAATTTCGCATCAACCCAATATGTCTATTATACAAAAACATATGTTTATATTTATATAATATATTAAGGATTCAGAACACTTAGAAATATACTTATGTAATCCAAAAATTAATATTTTTATTTTAAATTGAAATTGAAATTCTTGCAGGATTGATTTGCAGCAATGGAGATTCTAAAAGCAACTCATATGGATCCTTAGCAGGACCAAGTGCAAGACAAGGTACTTCGACTAAATTTTTAAAATTACAATTTATTTCTCTTGTAATGAAACAACAAGCAATTGTATTAAATAAAAGGATTTGTTTTTAGTATTTAGTACTCTACTGTTCAAGCAAGATGACCTTAAATTACATGGCATTCTTACAACAGCTAAAGTTTTTTATTGTTCTAAAAAACCTGTTGAATGTGATGACCCTAAAAAAGAAAATGTACCAAAAAAGAAGATGTCTATTTTTCAAAAATTTAAAGCTATGTACCGTGATTACTGGTATGTCCTGGTTCCAGTACACTTGGTAACCTCTGCAATTTGGTTCGGTTCGTTCTACTACATGGCCAGAACGTAAAATGATTTTTTTTACTGGCATATAATCTTAGATTACTCATTTTTATTACTTGTATGTTTAATATTGCTTTTTTAAAGTGGAGTTGACATAGCTGCTCTGGCAGAAATGGTTCATCTTAGTGATGGAACTGTTGAAAAGATAAGAGCAAATAGCAATACCCTGGCTGGTCACCTTGCTGTTTCATATCTATTGTATAAAATATTCACACCTCTTCGCTATACTGTAACTGTTGGTAAGTATTAAACATGTTTATTATTTGAGTGTTTAAATGGTTTCTCTGGTTTTTATTTATTTTATTTTTTAATCCAAACAAAAAACTAAAATATATGAACTGTAACTGATAGAACCATTCTATGGTTTTACAGGGGTTCTATCATATGATTTGTAATTTTAATTTCTTATTAGAAATTAGGTAATAATAATAAAATTACTGGAAATGAAAAAAGAAGATAGAGAATATTACTTTGCCAATAACTCTCTTTATTAATAATAACATTTTCCATTTTATTAATTATAATATACTTCACCAGACAGCTGTGGAAAATTGTTATACAATTTTTACTTCCTTGTACGAAGTAAAGGAAATATTGTAATCACGAAAATTTTCGGTTTTCAGATTTCAACGGAAATATCCATTTTGGCAATCTCTGAATCCATTTTGGCTAGTTTCGTCCGTACGTCTGACGTTCATATGTCGCATAACTCAAAAACGGTTAGCCGTAGAAAGTTGAAATTTTATATTTAGGATTGTTCTAAATCTAGTTGTGAACCTCCCTTTTTGGTCACTGCTTGATCACTGGAAGTGGTACTTTACTTGAAGGTCATAATTGATTTCCATAAAAAATTATATTAAAATACTATGCACAACTTCTCAAATTTAGTATTTATAACTTATATATTGATTTAAATAACATACTAGATTTATGAATGTATTTTCTAGATTTTTGTTAAAATTGGTGAGCCGAAAACGGTACTTTACTTGAAGGTCATAATAAACTTACATCAAAAATTATATTTAAATTAAATGCAGAAATCATGTGTTTTAGTGAAAAAAGGTTACAAACGCAATTTGGTTTCCAATTCAATTAAATATTTTAATTACTTGTATTAATTGTTAAAATTGAGTGTAAAATACTGGTTTTCCTCCCCATTTGTGAGATGAACAAGCAAGTCTGCAGCAGGAAAATAAGATATAAGTTGAATGGGTTTTTCTGCTTAAAAAATCGAAACTGTCGATTTCCAATGCTTTATCTAGTGGTATTGACAGTTTTAATGTTGTCACGGATTAATGTTGGAACATGAAGAAATCTCTTAGAAGCTATTTACCTACTGAAAGAAAATATGAATGGAATGAGATGAATATAAATGGAATATAATAATGGAATGAGACCCCCAGAAACAAGAGTATGTATGTGTACGTCAACAGATGATGTCGCGACGTCGAGTGTCGTTTTTTAGATACTGCAATCTTCGGAAACTAGTATACAAATTGAGGATCACTTTTTGAGCCACCGGTTTATAGTTTAATAGGCATACAAGGAAGTGTCCACATCAGATATTTTAAAAATGCTGTCATGACTATGGACTTACAGCTAATATATGATTGTCTCAGTTCATAATTTTTATTATTTATTGTTTTATAGACTAAGCATTGTATTATACCTTAGGTCATTGGAAAAAATAATCTGGATTATTAAAGTATTCATGCTATGGTGAAAACAGAAAAGTAAAAATCATTTGAGAGTAGAGACTTAATGAAAGATGATAAAATATACTTACTAAATGCTGAAAAAACGTGTATCATTTGCTACTTACCGACTTCAAAAGAGAGAAGTTGAGGAGTAAAAGAAGGAATTTTTATTAAAAGCATTTGTATACCAATTGGTTGGATGTAACTCATCCCATCTGGACATCCTTAGCTACTTCATAATCTGAGCATAACATTTCTGGGCATTTAAGTACTAAACAGCCGACTGCAGTTCTGTTGGAACTGATAAGAAACTATCAGTTCTCTGTTTTATTTATTAAAGTAATTTGTGCTTTAATAATTAAATGTTTTGATTTATGAATTACCTACAGAAGAAGATGCAGTATATCCAAAATTTTGGGATTATTCCACAGAAGAAAGTCTGCGAGATTGGACATGATATTTTCATTACATAAATAACTAAATTTAAATTATGGTAAGGTCCTGACCTTAACTGAAAAGAATCCATTGGGGATCCATCATGTAAATCCATATCATGAGCGAGTGCAGCTGAAATCAACAGCTGTGATTTAAATAAGTAATTATTTTAATTATTCCAATGGATACGAATTTTAAATGTTACCTCTTAAATTGAAAGTTTTGGCATTATTCCATTTTTTTATTAAGATATTTTAGTAATGAAATATAATTAAAATTTGATGTAAACTTTTATCTTCTATCCATGAGACATTACAATCACTCGGTTTATTCAAGAAAATAAAACTTTATAAACATTGTGACAAAATAAATAAACCTTGGTTTGACCATGAGTGTGTATTGGCTAAAAGGTATGTTAGATACAAATTAAAGTCTACGGTGAAAAATCATTATAATAATAATGCAGTTGATAACTATATTGCCACCAAAAAGTAATATAAAAAATTAATTAAGTGGAAGCGATCTGAATTTGAGCACAATGTTCGTGATTCAAAAACATTCTGGGGAACAATAAATAAATACAGAAATAGGGGGCTTCAACCAGTTCCAATTAACTATGATCAATTGTTTGATTACTTATCAAGTATGTATCTATCCCCTGCGGGTGAAATGCGACATTGTGTACTATGGAGTACTTCATCCTCTTTTCGACTTGGAAATTAATCTTGAGGAGTTTTAAACCTCATTAATGAAATGTAATAATGGCAAAAGTTTTGGTAGAGATGGTTTCAGTTTTGAATTTAACAAAAATTTACCCATTAACTGGCAATTATATCTGCTGTGTTTGTGTAATAAAGTCTTTGAAACTGAAAATATACCAAACTCCTGGGTAAAAACAGAACACACAATGCTATTTAAAAAAGGTGATCGAAATCTCTCAGAAAATTATCGTGCTATTGCCTTGATGAATTGTATCATGAAAATATTTACCCAGATAATTCAGAATAGACTTTTGATTTGGTGTGACGAGATGAATGTTGTCCCTGAAGCACAATCCATTTTCCATAAAGGTAGAAGCTCTCTGGATAATTTGTTTACTTTAAATGCTCTTATTCAGATACAGATGGGATCGTGCTAAAAAACCTATGCTTTGTTTGTTGATCTTAAGTAAGCCTTTTATCCGCTCAACCATAATTTGTTATGGCAGTCTCTTCGCAACCAGGGCAAAAGTAACAAAATTATTAGAATTCTAAAAAATATTTATCATAATGCTTCGGCTAGAGTTAGAAGTGACGGTATGTTTTCAGGGGAAATTGATGTTACTTTGGGCCTTTTGCAGGATATTCACCTTTCTCTCTATTTGAGTGATACAGAAATGTTTATCTGGAGTCAGAATTTGGGAGGCATAAGGATCGATGGTTTCTGTGACATACTGTTACTTCTTTACGCTGATGATCTACTAATAATCCTTGCCGATAGTTACACTGATGCCAAAAATAAGTGAAATAGAGAGGTTTTCGGTCGGCTATTTTACTGTTCACATCGTCTCCCTGATAGTTTAAGTTTAAAGTGGTTAAAAGTTGGAATTTTGTGGTATATACGGTAATAAATATGTATTAATTGTCGGTTAACACGAGGGTGATATTGAAATTGTAAAAAAGTGGTTATTAGTTTAAATATCGTAATACCATAAGTTAGGTATCGCCGTGTTTAAAAGGTTCATCCCTTGAGAGTTGGATAATTACGTCAGAAGAAGTGGGAAAGTAAAAGTGGAAGGCTGACGTCACAGTAAATTAATCATATTTAACAGCTGATCTTAATGCCAAACAATAAGGAAATTAGCATCACCAATTATTTTTCACCTGGTACGAAGAGGCTGCGCAGCAAATCATCACCAGAACTCAAAAGCAACGATAATCCAAAGAAGAAATCTAAGACTCCAATTGTAAGTGGCAGAACTGTTAAAATGAGTAACGAAGAGTTGACATTGCAAAAATGTTAGACCGAAAACTAGAAGAGAAGTTGGCCAACATTGTAAGAAAAGATGATTTCGATGAGCATCATAAAGAATTGAAAAAGTACATTACAGAAAATGAGAAGCTCAGGGAAGAAATTTCGAACATCAAGCGAGAAAATAGTGAATTAAAAGAAAGGGTCGAAAATTTGGAAAATAAAATTCGGCAAAAAAATCTAATTTTTAAAGGACGCACTATTCCTCAAGATGGAGACCCCAATTATATTATCCAAGATTTGTGCAAAAATTTATTAGAAGTAGATAATATAACAATAAATGAAGCTTACCCATTAGAAAATATAACTCACAAAAACACCTCTCTTAGTTGAATTCAAAACCACAGGTGATGTAAAGAATATTCTGTATAATACAAAAAAACTTAAAAACAGGGGGATCACTGTTAATAGAGATTTAGCTCAAATACAATATTGAAGCAATCTAAACTTCTGACAATCAGAAGAGAAATAATTAACAAGGTGAGAGACAAGGACAATAGAGTTCGGGTAGAAGGAAATAAAATTAAAAATAAAAACTTCAATTGGTCGGAGACGGAAGGTTTATTGTGGCAAGAGGAGACGGACGCGATTGAAACATTGAAGGCTCTCACGGGACTGGATTTCTCGGAGTGCGTACATCAACTGCTGCAAGCACCAGAGGGATTAGCCACTGTCAATAAACAATATAATGTAAATAAACATATCTGAGATAAGGTCGTCTGTCGAGTAAATAATAGTAACCAGAGTTTAAATATTTTATTTTATAATATAAGAGGGTTAGCCTCTAAGAAAGACAATTTTTATTTTATAGAATTTCTTAAAAAAATCTATTTTATTTTTTTAGTTGAAACTTTTGTATTGGCAGAAAATACTGCATTGTATGATTACCTTTTTTCTGGTTTTAAAATTCATTGGAGGCCAGCAAGTAAAAATACGTTTGACTATGGTAGAGCGAGTGGCGGGTTATTGTGCGGTATAAAATTAAATTTATATCAGAAATTTGCTAAATTTCAATTTATTGATAATTATGTAACCATAAACCTAAAAATCGAAAACGATAATGTATGCTTGATACCCATATATTTGAACGATTGGGAAAAGGATTTCTCTGCAATGGTGGATTTTTTTATTAATAATAAAATTGATAATGCATTTATTATGACTGATTGTAACGCGCACATAGGTGATCTTTAGACCATAAGTAGCGAATTATTAGATTATTATTCACCCAATAACATCTAATAGAACATCGCAAGATAATAAAATCGACGCTAGAGATAAGAAATTACTAGAGCTTTCTGACAACAATGGCCTCGTAGTATTGAATGGGAGAACACTTGGAGACGAAAATGGCGCCCTGACTTTTATATCTCGGAGAGGGGATTCAGTAATTGATTTATGTCTGGCATCAATCGATTTTTTAAAATATGTAGAACAATTTGAGGTAATTAGGGAAACTTTTTCGGATCACATGCGATTTTACTAAAACTGAAAAGACATGGAAAAAATAAGGACTTAAAATATATGTCCCTCCCGCCAAAGCTAATATGGATCAAAAATCACAGGAGGATTTTTATAGATCAAAATTAGATAAATTATCAAATAATTTGGAATTGGACCAATTATATTTCCAATTTTCAAAAAAGGAGATATCAATGATGTCAATAACTACAGGGGAATATCGCTTCTTAACAGTATAGCAAAAATATTTACTGGAATCCTGTTGGAGCGTCTTATGAAATGGACTACAGATAATTATATATTATGTGAAAATTCAGCAGGATTCAGACCAGGTTACTCCGCATATGACAACTTATTTACACTGCATGGGATGATAAATTTAAAATTCAATTTAAAAGAAGAAATATACCTATTTTTTATTGATTTTAAATCTGCATTTGACCGAGTTGATAGGAGAGCACTGTTCTACAAGATAAGTGCCTTGAATATATCTACAAAAGTGCTGAATATACTAAAAAATCTGTATGAAGTAACGAACGTCAGTGTGAGAAACGATGGCATATCTGAAAGCATCAATTCTTATATTGGATTAAGAGAGGAATGTTTACTGAGTCCGCTACTTTTTTCATTATTTATTATTGACTGGGTGGAATGGATAGAGGATGGAATTCTTATAGCTGGACAAAGGCTGAATATGTTTATGTATGCTGCCGATGTTGCTCTTATTTGTAATAAGAAATGATTTGTAAATTGGAAGTTTATTGTAGAACATGGAGTCTAGAACTAAATCTAGATAAATCCAAAATAATGATCTGCGGCAGAAAAAAAAACAAAGTCAAGCGAGAAAAAGTGGTACTTTGAGGAGAAACCAATCCAGACAGTAAACTGTTACAAATATCTGGGTATCAATTTAACTCATAATTTATGTTTAAATACGCATTTTAAACTCAAACTCTCAGCTTGCAAAAATATTTTGAATATGGTTTAGTCTAGATTAATGTCAAACAAGCTAGTCCCATTGAAGCAAAAAATCGATGTTTTTAACTCCACAGTAAAAGCAATATTGTGCTCCGGTTCGCAAGTATGGAGATACGAAAACTCAAGATTCAGTGGAGAAAGTGCAAAGATATTTTGTAAAAAGAATAATTGGGGTGCCCGTTACTACACCAAACTACATGCTCTATCTGGAGACAAAATTAAATCCTCTGCATAGTTACACCATGTCCCCATACACATGAATTATCTTATAAAGGTATTAAATCTGGAAAATAATCGGTTACTGAAAATAATAGCCCTTAAAATGATCAAAACAAATTTAAGTTGGGTTAGTGCCTTGAAAAGACTAGGTAGGAATGTTGGTATAGAATACTCAGCCGAGGGGTTACTGGACCAGCTAGTAACGCATAAAACTACCTTCATATCCAGATTAAATGAACAAGCAAGAAATGGATTTATCGAGCGAGCTAGGAGTGCTGAACATCATACAATGTATAACAAATTAAATTATGATATCACCTATTTTGAGTCAGAAAAAGACATATATTACATTAGGCTTATTTTCAAGGCAAGGGGAGAATTATTTAATCTAAACTACCAACCTTGGACAAATAGAAGAAATAATTGCTCATTGTGCAATTCAAATGTTCCCGAGGATAATAATAATAATAAACTCTTTATTTATTCTGGGACAAGTCCCTTTAGAATAACAATTACAGGCAATGATAGGTGGGCTTCAGAGCCTTAGAGTAGATGATATAGCGTTAACAGATAATTAAAAAAGAAAAATCAATAAATAAATACAAATGAAAATTATAACAAGTCATAATGTAATGACTTCTAGCATATGAAATAGGTATTAATAGTCTAATTGATTACGTCTTAAAACAAAAACCACACGAAATTCGTATGTTAATAAGTTTTGACAAAATTATAAATGAAGGAACAAATGTTGATTGAAATAACAGAAAAACTATTTACAATGATTTTTTGGACTGGATGGAAAATAAGTGATTGAATAAACGGGATTTGAAGGTGATAAGAGTATTGGAGCGACGAATGGAAGGAGGAATGTAATTCCATAAGGATGAGGATCGGACAAGAAAAGATATGTCGAAAGCTGCGGATCGGTGGGCTGCTATAGATAAATCTGAAGGACGAGAATGAACAGCGGATTTGAATTGAAGGAGTTTGAAAATATAGGATGGACGGCGGGATTGGATAACTTGGTAGAGGAAAGATGCAAGGATATACTTACGACGGTAAGAAAGGTAAAGCCACTTCAACTCTTCGTAATATCGGGAGACAGAGGCGTCCCTCGGGATCCCGAAGATGAATCGTACAAAGCAATTTATCAAATGTTTTATTTTTGCCTCTGGGTCCCCAGAGACGCCCCCGTACACCGCACAACAGTAATCAAAGTGGGGGAATATTAAGGAAGTAACAAGGAATCTACGGGTCTCAAGTGGAAATAGGTGACGGAGGTAATTTAGTCGCTTTAAAGTGTAAAAGGTACGACGGAAAATATCGGAAACATGATTTTTCAAGGAAAGAGTTTCGTGTGATTCCCAGGTTTTTTATGGTTGGATAGAATTTAATGGGATTATTATTTAGGAACAAGGTTGGGATATGGGGATCAGTTTTAAGGAGGTGATGGGTACCTATTACAATTGCCTTTGTCTTCTCTGCTTTCAACTTCAGCTTGTTAGCAACAGCCCAGTGACTTATTCGATTCAAGTCCTCTTGAAGTCTTTTGGTGGCTAATAATAGGTCGGAAGGCGGGAAGGACAAGTATATTTGGAAATCGTCTGCATAGATATGGTATTAGGAGTGATGGATAAGAAGGGGGAGGTCATTAATATAAATAGCAAACAGAGTTGGAGAAAAGAGGAGCCCTAAGGGACACCAGAGGAGAGGGATCGTGTCTTGGATGGAGGTTGTCCTGGAACGGCTACATAATATGGAATACATACGGAATATGGAATTGTGTAGAGAAAAGTTGTAAATATGATAGAGATGGGAGACAGGATTTTATTAACTTTACTGGGATATCGTCAGGATCCCCATAAAATCCCCACTATCATAAAATCCCACATCATCGGTGTGGGATTTTAGGATAGTGGAAAGTAATTCGTCATACGACACGTGGGAGAAAAATAAGTTTTCTGGGTTGAAGCTATGACGTTCAATATCAGCAATAGGTGAAGGACTAGAAGCAGAGGATAAGAAATGGTCATTGAGATCATCTGGGGTAACTGGGAAAGAACTCAGGTTATTGGATTTTGGTACGGATAGCTTTCGAAGGATTTTCCATCTGGATTTGGAATCAGGAGCATTGGATAGGGCAGAATGGATATAGCGGGATTTGGCACGTCGGACTGCGGATTGGGTTTCATTGCGAAGCTGTTTGAAAGACGCAAAATCAGCTGAAAAACGAGTGCTACGAAATTTGCGTCTTGCTGCTTCTCTTCTTCTTATCATTTACTTTAGTTCAGGGTTTAGCCAAGGAGCAGTGGGACGGCGTAAGGTTCGGGTTTTAAGGGGAGCATGAATGTCTAATACGGATTGTAGGTTTGAGGTAAGAGTGGAAACCATGGGATCTATAAAATTATAGGAATATATGATGTCCCAGCGAAAAGTATCCAGGTCAGGTTGAAGGGATCCGTATGAAAGGAGGTCTACACTACGATATGAAACAACTGTTGGAGTAAAGGGTTTGACGGGTAGGTCTTATGAAATCTGGATAAGATCGTGTGATGAAAGAAAAGGAACAGGGTGATGGGAAGAAGAGAGGATTTTCATGGAAGAATCAGAAATGTGAAGGTCTAACCAGGTATCAGAAAATTGTGTGTGGTGGGTAGGAGAATAGGGAACGAGGTAAAGATTGAGGGAAAACATTAGATCCGTAAGAAAGGATTTATCACTGGATTCAGATAGCATATTAATGTTAAAATCGCCAGAGATAATGATATTGGAATAGGTAGAAACCAGTTGGATAAGGGAGGATTCGAAGGTGTTGACGAATGGGACACGAGGAGGTCGGTAGACAATGGCATATAACAGAGGAGAAGAGATGCTTGAAATTTCAACAAACATATATTCTAGGTGAGGAAAGGAAGGAGAGGTGGATAGAAGTCTGTCATGAACATATAGCCCGACACCACCTCCCATGCGATCAGGTCTATCATGTCGTAGAAAAGAGTAATTAGGAAGGGATATAAGGTTTTAGCCAGGTTTCTGATACAGGTATTATGTGATAAAAATTATCAAGGAAATATTGTTGAAATTCATCATAGTGGGCAATTAGGGATTGTGCATTAACGTGACAGGATTTTAGAATATTAGTCAAAACTGTGGGTGTGGAGAAGTGGAAAAACCTGGGAAATGGATCGAGGTTGAGGAATAGGATATAACAACTTTTTATGCAGTATTCAATTTTAAGATTTGATAGAATGTGAATATACATTAACAATTGAAACAAAGATACGGTAAACCGTTTACCTAAAAACATCCTGCCTACCTTTCGTTCGTTGTTAGTACAATGCGAGAAGAAACCAGTACAAACTTTTCTGTTTGATATAATCTAATTTAATGTGTATAATAATACCAACTATATTTTGAATTGCTTATTTTTGAATTTGTTGTGTGTTTTTAGAACTGAGGATGAATGTATAACATTCGAAACTAGTTTTCAATAAAAGAAATTTATAGAAGTGGCAAATGATTTATCAATTCCTAATTAGATTGATCCTTATATACTATCATGCAGATGTCAACTGATTAAATATTTTTATTTAAAGTTATAGTTATTGTAGTCATCATCTTTGTAGCCAACTCTATTTGTATGGGTTATACCCCGAAAATAAATGAAATATTCATTCATTAATTCAATTAAAATTTGATTTTTTTAACACTGTAACATAAATTCTCACAAACACGAACAAGAAGATTGGTGTTATCGGTCTCAGGTTATGACGGACTACAACAGAATTAAAGTCAACTGCCTAGTAGATAATTACCCATTTCTGCTACTAAATTGCATATACTTTAAACCATTCTGTTGTTATCTTGAAGCCACATATATCCGACAGCATTTTTTGGGCTTTTAGACAGACATGTTTGTATCTAGACTCATTATTGTAATCATTGAGGATGATTATCCTAAAATTATGTAAGATTATAAATAAATATGAATTATTTATTTCATCCTCTAACTTGGATACCTTTCGAAGGGCCTGATTTGTGATAACCATTATTTAATAATTAACCAAGATAATGTTCCTACTTCTAAGTTTAATAATAATGCTATAACCATAATGCTGATCAAGTTTATTGCTATCATACTTAATAAAATATATTCAAATTAATAATGGGCGTGGTTACTAAAGAACAACCTTCTTCCTAACATTTATCTTTATTCATCAAAATTAAAGTAATAAACTGTTACAAGAGTTAAACCATGGAATGATTCAGACAAGACCTAGCCATTAACTGTTCTATAAATATCTTATCTGTAATAATTGGTGTAGATGGTCCTTCAGCATCTCTCCATCGGGTTCCCCTGCATATCTTGAGTCATGGAGTATGAAGAAGCCAGAGTATCTGTCATCTTCCGGGGGCATAGGTAGAGTAGAGGTAATAGTTGTCCTCGGAGTTCAGCCTTCCAGCGAAAAGCGAGGAGTCCTCTTTTTGTTGCTTCCTCGGCTTCGGTCCCCCTTTTCTTCCTTGTTCTTCCTAAGAGAAGGTCGAAGACATTGTTGGTTGGTTAGATCTCTGTCACTGGGCAGCACCTTTTTCGTGATTGGCCAACTAGTTTTATAGAGGGAGGAAATTCTGGGATTCCAGCGTATAGTTTCACCCCTTATAATGAGCTATGGTGGGACGATCTAATCGAATGACGTCCTTCCCAGGCCTCCGCCGTTTTTTTGGTATGCCAGCCGGTATCCCAGGGTAGCTGGTTTCCTAAAATTGATTACATCTTCCAAGGACGGACCACATCTTGCCTTTGTCACACTGCCCACTTCTCTGTAGGTTTTTAAATTAACCTATTCCTTATATCTGCAGGTAAAGGTTTTGGTGACATCTGCCGTCGCCTGTCAGTTACCTTTCTATCTAACTGCTCGTCCCTTATCATTTATTCGCACCTTGTGCATGTTATTTATAATTTGTACCGAATAATAATATTGTCCAAAAATAGCACCTATATCAATACATATCATAACCAATTCAAAAATACAATGTTAAATACATGTTTCAACTGGAGACGCCTTCAATTCTTGTGGTTATACTAGTCCATCAAAGTCAGAGTAAAACAAGCAGTTTTCAAACAACTGGAAGGCTTTGGTAGGGTTAATTATGTACATTATCATTTTTATTTGAAAAATAAAGAATAATATATTTCTTTTTAAAAACTTTATTGATTCAGTGAAAATACATAAGTTATCCATGAATTAGAAATGAAATTAACTTTTTTATGCTGTTAGCTTTGGAAAAATTCCTTCCACCCGAGTGGCGAATTAGAGCACAAGAAAACTGTTCATATGAGTTAATCATAGCAGAAACAACCCTTCCAGCATATACCCAGCCCCCTCTCTACTTCCTGGCCCATTCTAGGGAGCTCACTGCCTAAGGCCTCGTCCACAACGGAGCACCGACACACGTACCACCTCTAGTGCCTCGCACCAAGAAAAAAATAAACACATTGTTTCCTATGGGACTGGCCATAACAAAGCCTCGCCCCACGCACCAACCCTCGACCCTAGCCTAGCACCAAACCAAGCAATTGTTTCTTCAATTTTTTTATCCTCGACTCTCGCATCTTCCGACTTCAGAACGTCGAGATTTATTAAAATCTTTTTATATTATCTCATTTTCACAAGAACCAATCATAATTGAATTACTTTAATTGCACATATAATAATGCACTTAACAAATATTAAAATTTTCATCATTTTTTCTAATAAAATTGCAAACAATATTGGCTTAAATATTTGATTTTTGTGGTGCAATTATTTTATTTTGATGCTCAACTTGTCATTTTAGTCATTTTGAGTCTACTTAAACAAATATATTATTCATTTATATATATTTAAAATATAGAATGTTTTTAGTCGTGATTCGATTTGTTCAACTAAAAATCGAATAATTGAATTATAATTATTCGGGCCAAGTTTTCATTCGCTTTTCTACTTACGTCTTGTGAACGGATAAATTATTTAAGGATGAATTATTTTTATTAATTGATTATTTAAAATTGTATGAGATAATTAAATTAAATAGCAAATATTATATAACAGATGATTCGGATTATCTGTTGAATAAAGAATAAATCAATTATAAGCAACTAATATATGTTGGATAAAAATGTATTATTTATTCATTAATTAGATAAAAAAATTAATCGAATAACCTCCTATAAACAAGCGCAATACAAATATCAATTGATTATATTTTAATTCAACAAAAGTAACTGGAAGCAATAAGACAAGTGAAGAGATACACGGTTGTTTCCTGATTAAAATATTTCAAATGTTGTAGGATTTTGTTTTTTTAATTTGTTTTCCAATTCTGTGAAAATAATTCAAATAGGCACTGGTAAATTAAATAAGCTTAAATTAAATTAAATTAGCTCTTTGAAAATTATGATCTCCACTTAAATTATGAGAATATAATAGAAAATTATGATTATATTATAATCCATATTGGATAACCCCAATTTTTAATATTTCTTAGTAAATCAAATGAACTATATATATAGCTCATTTGGTTTACTAAGAAATATTAACTAAAAAAAATATATATATATATTTAGGATATCCTAAAAATATTTCAGAATCTCGTCTCAAATCCTCCTACAGATGATGGAATTCACCATACTGATAACGCCCCCTATTAAAAAAATTAACTCCGATCCTTTTTCTTTTTCGGTGAAAATGATAATAATTGGCTGAGAATGAATATTGCGCAATATCTTCATCAGAAGATGTTCCATCCAACATGATGTCTAAAATTCACCTGAAGGGGCAGAGAGATACTGTACCTACTAACTTTGGAGAGGGGTGATAGTGATGGTCCGATGTGGACAGATCGCGGGGCGAGGGTACTAGGGTCGGTGCGAGGGATTATCACTGGTTCAAGTGTGAAAGGCAGTGCTCCATTGTTGACGAGGCCTAAGTTGTGCAGGTAGCATCTGTCAGAATGAACATGTTTCATTTCTATGGATTTGCCTCAATCTCAAATAAACATTTTCTGTTTATTTTTACTAAAATAAAGCAATTAAGTCAGAATGGATATGTTTCATTTCTATGGATTTACTCAATCTCAAATAAACATTTTCTGTTTATGTTTACTAAAATAAAGTAATTGTATTTTTCTTTTATAAAGCTAGGAGATCACATGTTCATATGCACAAATGGAGTAATGGCCAGTTTCTTAGTGCCTTCAGCATTTGTTGAATTAGTAATAATTGGTTCCAATAAGTATTTCAAAACCTTATAATTTGTAGCTTTTCATAAAATCTTTGTATTCTTCCCATGCCTATAGCTCTCTCATACTGAAGTAATTTTTATAAAGTTATTTAACATTCATCGATTTAGCAGATTGTTGTAGTTGGTCATAATTATCTTTATGCTTTGAAATGAACATAAGTACGGATTTTAAGAAGCTGACAGAATTATCAAGAAATAGTAATCAGAATTTTTTTATTCTAAGATATCTTTCAGAATAAGGAGCTATTATCTATTCATAGAATGCTTCAGGAAAATACACTTTGCTTTTTAAATTATTCACATCCTAAAGGATTATAACAATCTTGGTATTTTTCAGATTAATTCTATTGTTTCTCAATAATATTACCATATTTTTTCAATTGTATTTGATGCATTAATGTTTTAAATAGGTATATAATCTGATATACAACTTATTTTTATCTTTATTTATTTATTTTATACTTATTTATTATTATTTTATTAACTTTTATATAATTATATTTATTATTATTTTTATTGATATCAGTTTTGAAGCCTCAAATTTCACAAACTCAAGTATTGTGAGAACCTAAACAGTGATTATTTGTGTTGCCATTTTGTATTTCTTAGGATTCCTTGGTGTCCTAAACTATTGAGTTGTTTTCGATAAAACATTAGGGTTCTGAAGTGGTTAGCTCTAAGTTATGAAGTGTGATTGTAAAAACACCTAGAAGAAATCTTCTGGGAAAGTTGCACAATGATAACTTAAGTAACCTAAGATCAATCTTAAGTAATTTTAGATGAACCATATCTTTTTCAGCATTTTTTAAAAATTCATTACAATATTTAATTTAAAAATTAAATTAAGGCCAATTTCTTACTTTTAGATAGATAGATGGAAAATTTGCTTTATTCTGGGATTAGGTCCCTTTAGAATAACAAAATTGAACAAATATAAAGTAAACCAAATCTGGCCAAAAAACTACAACAGTAGATAAGTTTTTACATCAAGTGTAATAAAAATAAGTAAACAAAAAATGAGTTCTTCTCTTAACAAAAATATACAAGTATTAGAAAAAATGAAAAAGAAAAAGTGAAAAGGTGAGAAAAATGAAAATTATAAATAAATGTCCACTTAAACATAAACTTTTGATCACATTGTTCACCTTAAATTATATTTTTTCCTTTTTTTGCTTATACAGCATCTTTTTGGGAAGTGAAGGGATGTTGGAAAAGGTGGAATTTGAATGAGGATAGAGAAGAAGCTTGACAGAAGGGAGGGAATTCCAGAGGATAGTGGAGCGGGCAAGAAACGAATGTTCAAATGTTTTGGTTCTGTGGGTGAGGGTATAGAGGTCAGAAAAGTGCATTCTTGTTGCCAGTGAGTGGACTGAGGATTTGAATTATAGAAGTCTGTATATGTAGGAAGGATGCTGGGAGTTAATGGTTTAGTATACGAAAGACTCGAGGAAATATTGTCGCCGGATAGAGGGAAATAGCCTCTTTAACTCGCCATAAAGGTGGGAAACGTGGGACCGCCTCGAGGTACCGAAGACAAATCTTAAAAAACAGTTCATGATTCGCTTCAATCTGTCCTCGAGTACGATCGAGAAGCCACCATACACCACACATGCCATAGTCAAAGTGGGGAAAAATAAGAGAGGATACAAGGAGCTTACGGGATGTTTGTGGAAGAAGATGTTGGGAACGATGGAATAATTTGAGGGTACTTATTGACTGTAGGGAGATTTGGGCGATGTGGAGTTTACAGGATAAGGTTTGGTCAATAGTAATACTCAAGTTTTTAAGAGAGGAGCTGAATGTGATGGGGTGATTATTTAGGATTAAAGTAGGGAAGGTGACGTCGGATCTAAGGAGGTAGTCGGAACCAATAACAATAGCCTGAGTTTTCATAGTGTTTAACCTTAGTCCATTCAGGTTTGCTCAGGCACTGATCCTATCTAGGTCTTCCTGGATATTGGCAAATGCTACTAATAATTCAGAAGGAGGAAAGGATAGGTAGATTTGGAAGTCGTCGGCATATTAGTGATGGGAACAGTGGTGAATTGAATTAGGAAGATCATTGATATAGGAATTGAAAAGGAGTGGTGAAATGCTTGAACCATCCTTTCTACTCCTGAGAACAGGACAAGAAAGGAAGGAAGAGACTTTTTGTGCATGTCTTGTAATAACTTCTTTCCCTGATCTCTCATGTTTTTCTGTAATGAATCATTTTTATAGAAGGCCAGTTTTGCTATTAGAGAAAACTTTAAATCAGTATGAAAAATAATACAATTACACTATGATAAATATATAAACATTGTTGCTATGCTGCAAATATTTTTCCTCCAAAACAAATTTAATGAAAATGTATTTGAAAATGTATTAACTTTGATAAAATAGTGATATAAGAATTATAAAAACCTAAGTAAAAAAAAATGATTAAAACAAAAAAAATATCTCTATCTGAAGAGGCTTAGTACTTGGTAGGTAAACACTGTTTTTTGATCAACTGTTATAAAAGGAGGTGATGTGGTAAGCATTCATGTTAAACTGATATGTCCCTCACAGCTGAGAGAATCCACTTTATGTTAGAGGCTTGGTGTGCCCCAGGAATGTCTTCCTATACCAAAGTTGATCCATGACTAATATAGCAGGAAAAATAAGTTATTCACCACAGCCGAACTCCACCTCGGCATCAAAATTTAAAATTTTGCCGAAAACTTTGAAATGGTACTTATCATACAAAACTTTTTAGCAGTATTCATTGATCTTTTTAAAAATTAAAATAAATTGATTTTATAAAAATAATTATAATAAATGAACAGTAGAGAAATCTGGTACATTGATGAAACAATGTTTTATATTTAGCTATACAGTTTTATAATAGGATTTTATCTTCGATGACTTTTTAATTTATTTGTAATTTTTTCTTTTGTGTGGAAAAGATTAATTTTTTTTTAAAATTAATTGTTACATGTCAGGAGAAGTAAGAGAGGTTGCCTCCTTCTAAATTTAAATACATAACTTGTTACAGTTTTTTTTTCTCTTTCCTCGCTATATTTAAACCAACTTACTAGTCAGATGACTTTTTTGTGTTAATCAATTCCTGAGGTTTCCTTGTGATTTTTTTTTTTTTAGGTTTCTGTGTTTTACAGACCTGTACCACACATATTATTATGATAGTGTAGTTCTATTGACTGTTTGATTTATGATTTAATTGAATCACTTCCATTGTATTAGGAGGAACCACCATATCTATTAACTATTTAAAGAAGTGGGGCTATATCAAGCCAATCCCAAAAAAGGAAGAAATCAAGAAAATGTTAGAAGAAAAAAAAGTTTCATTCAGAAAAAAAAGAGATAATTTTCGAGTAAAGAAAGATCTAATGAAGAAGAACGTCATTGAAAAACTTACTCAGAAGAAGAGTTAGTAAATACAGTTTTTTCAAACATATGCATGTCAAAATATATTTTGTTAGTTTAATTTTTTTCTTATTCATTTTATTTTAGGGTCTAAGAAAACAAATGAAATAATCAGAAAAGTCCTTCAAAATAAAAGAGTAACAAAAAGCGGATGAAATGCAATAGAGTTTTTCAGTTGTCATATATCGTAGAAGTTGACAACTGTCTTGTACCGAAATTGTAAATAAATGTATGTCACAAAAATTGTATATATGTTTTATCCTCTGTATGTTGACTTCTGTTTATCTTGGTAAGAATGCATTTTTTTTTAAATAAATCAAAATAATAGTATTGGCTCGTAATTTAAGTTTTTTGCATTTTTCACTTAATCATTAACTGTAAAATGCTACAAACTTTAGTTATTTTCTTATTCCTTATTTTCTATTACTTAAGTTATTTCTTTGATTCACAATATAGATATCATGATCTTTGTCACAAAGTGGATCATAGAATTCTGGAAGTGTCGCAGAACATTCACCATGATTAGCACATGACAGTATGTCTTCATTGACTTTGAGGCTAAGCAGGGCCCCGCAAAGTCTAGGTGCACTACTGGGGGTGAACAATGTAATACTAAATTACATCCTGATTGCTTTGAAGCATAACAAATAAAAAACAAAAATTTTGTTTACAATTTCTTTTACATTTTATATAAAAAATAAAAAAATTCATTACAGTGTTACAGTGTGTCATGTATAAATATATAACTCTACCTATTATCTGGTAAGAATATATATATTAAAAATATATATGTATATCGTTGGCTCGGAAGAAGAGGGTCACAATACAAGAAAGGTATGTTACAGGAGAAACGTTTGAAGTTTACCTAATTAGATTTATCGCTGTCACTAACTCGCTGATAAAACATCAAGTCGAAAATTTTGTTAGCCAATACTACTTACCTTATATGTCAAAAAAAAAGATAATCTTCATTTTTAATCATTTAAACACGCATCGTATTTCTTGTATAACGGACTCATTAAAATCCGCTCTTCTCAATGCTGGCCATATTCTTTCCCTCGGGACACTATCATAAGATCTTCCCGCAGTGAACCCAGCTTGCTTCACCGGCGTAGGGTACTCCTTTTCGAGCTTAATTCTGACATTGTCTCCTATCTCGTTTTTTAAAGATGGAGCAGATGTATCCTGTCCGAAGATCCTCTGGTAGATCGTATCCTTCCAGAACCATGTTCTCTATACTGGTGATGAGTTTAAGCAGCGTTCTGCCGCCGGCCTTTAAAAGCTCCATATGTGTCACCTGGTCCTGGAGCAGTTCCACTTTCAGCTCTGCCCAGAGCAGTCCTCACTTCTTCTTCCGTTACTTGCATATGTTCGGCTTGGGATTTTCCTATACGCTGCCCTCTTGCGTCATAAACTGCGCTCTACTTTCGTTAAGGATGGCCTCATAATGTTTTTTCCAAGTGGCCTCACTGATTGGAGAAAGAATATTGCCTTTACGTAGTGCCCTGATGATCTTTAGTACACTCCAAGCTTCTCTCACACGATTGAAACCCAGTTTTCCATCTATTTTCCGGCAGCATCTCTCCCAGGAGTTATTCTTCTTTGCAATTGCATCCTTAACACGTTTGCTCAAAACTCTATAGGGGATCCAGTCCTGGTCTCTGTTCGACGCTAAGTGCTTCTCATATGCTTCTTTTTTGGCCTTTACCAGATCCAACACCTCCTCAGACCACCAATCTGGCTGCTTTCTACTTTCATCAAGCCCTAACGCCTCCCAAGCTCCTGAGTGGATGCATTCTCTTAAGTGGTCGTACTTTTCAGAAAGACTGCTTCCCCAGCTCAGACATATTTTCTCCTCTAGTCTGCTATTGTATAACCCCTCAACAAACCGTTATATAAGCAATATAACATTTGTATGGAAGCGATTTGTACAGAGTGAAGATTGGGAACTGCCTCTTTGAGCCATTTTCCGGAAACAAAGGACTGAAGCAAGTCTTTTCTAGATATACTTGGCTGACATAGTGAAGCAATGGATGAGGCAATGTCGAGACTATGGAATTTATTTCGATGACGACGAGTTCCTTACCCTGTTCTTCCCGGATGATCAGGTGGGGATAGCCTGGAGGAAAGTTTTCTGAAACCGGAGATGGTGGTCTTCCAGTTGAAGTACTTTATGAAACGGCAGGTTTCAAGATCAACTTCCAAAAGACTGAATATAAGGCTGTGTGGCGAAATGAGGAAGACCATCAGCACATAGGGGATCAGGTGTGCAGGAAAGTCAAGGCCTTAAGTACCTCGGATCATTTATGGAAGACGCGGGGGCGTCCGAAGTTGATGTCTGAAACAAAGTGGAAAACAACTAGCAAGCTGCACCCTTTTCTCTGGAGCAACACCATTTCGAACGAGAACAAGCGGCGAATATTTTCGGCTGTAGTCGAATCCATATTAGCCTACGGATGTGAGGCATGGTCGATGAATACTCGCTTGTATGCCAAAGTTAGGACAGTAGAAATGGATTTTTGGAGAAGGTGTCTCCAGATTACAAAGCTGGACAGAGTCCGAAATGAAGTGGTTAGGCAGCGGAGACCGTCTCTGAAAGAATCGGAAAACGACGGTTGAGGTGGTATGGGCACTGCAGGAGAATGCCGGGAGAGCATTGGCTGAACCTGGACTGGCAGCCGCCCGGAAAGCGTAGACGAGGACGACCTAGAACCACGTGGATAGAAGGAATCCGAGAGGAGATGGCCGGCCGAGGTTTACAGGAGAGAGACTGGGCTGATAGAGTTGTTTGGATCTCAGCTCTGACCTGAAGCGGTATCCCTCGTTGGAACACCGGCAGAAGAAGATGAAACACGAATCGTGAATTAAATTGCGAAAGCATTTCAAAAACTAAAATTTTCGTATTGTGGCATTCTTCTTCTAAGCCAACGATATATAACAACCTATATATATCGTTATATACCTTGCAGGCCAACGTTGCGTGAGCGCAACATTTTTACCGCCATTGTGGCTAAACAAAACAATTTTTTTTTTAATTAGGTTACTCCAAAAAGATTTCTATGAAAAAAAAAAGTCATAACTTTCAACTAATTTTAGGCTTGGCCGTAAATGGGTTAAGTTGGCAAATCTCCCAAGATCAATATTCAAGTGAACATTTTCCCTTAATTATCAGTTTTCTTCACCCGAATGACAAAGCACCTCAGATGGATCACAGAAAAATCCGACTGGATAACATTTTAAAAAAAAATAATGATAACTGAACGTGAGATATCAACATTTAACAGTGGCAATGAAATAAACCATCTAATCACGATTTTAACAGCAGCAAATGATTCAATTCCGAAATGTTCCAGTCGCACCAAATTAAAAACATATGATGTTGGCACCACATAACTTATTTGTACACCTATTATACCATAAATCGGTGACTTGAAAAGTTACCCTCAATTTTGTTACTAGTTTCCGAAGATAGCAGGTCTCATTCCGTTTT
Organism: Rhaphigaster nebulosa; assembly: GCA_948150685.1. Classification (NCBI taxonomy): domain Eukaryota; kingdom Metazoa; phylum Arthropoda; class Insecta; order Hemiptera; family Pentatomidae; genus Rhaphigaster; species Rhaphigaster nebulosa. The sequence goes on along the minus strand of OX411306.1, from coordinate 144,112,415 downwards.
CTATCAGTTAGTAACAAGTTCCCAAGAGATTTCTTCGTGTTCCTTGTCAACATTAGAACTCTCCATGTCACTAGAGAAAGCATTGGAAATCAATGGCTTCAACACTTTAAGCTGAAGAACCCGCTTAACTTATATCTTATTCTCCTGCTGCGAGATTTGTTCAGCTCGCAAATGGGGAGGAAAAAATATTTTACACTCAATTTTAACATTTAAAACTTTTAAGTAATAAAATTGTTTAATTAGAATGGAAAAAAATCGCGTTTATAACCTTTATCACCGAACAATATGATCTCTGTATTAAATGTCAATATCTAGGCCAGAGCAATCAGCTCTAAAAATATCCATATTTAATATTATTATTATCATTAGGCCCTCTAGGAGAATAAGCAAGTTCAAACATGATAATTTGACATTTTAGGAACGGCTTTAAGTAAGAGTATGAGTGAGTTTGAGTTAGCGCAAGAGCAACTAACGTAAATTTTCTCTCCGCTATTACTCTCTAACGCATGGTTGCAAATGAAAATTTAATCAAAAATTATTAAAATAATCAAAAAATATTATTCAAAATGCAAATCTAATGTTGGTGGGTATGGAAATTATATTTTTTCGTACATTTCGGAAGAGGGAAAGGTATATATCCCTTGATTCCCTCTCCAGCGTACACCACTGGAAAAGGGTTTTGCAAAATCCATCAAATCTCATCTCGCATCAATTCCTATGGACTTGAGAGCTTCAATCCTGAAAGGAAACGTCCTCGTGAAGAAAGAAGAAACCATCCTACACTATTTTGTAAATAATGAAGACATTTTCGACTGGTGAATTATATACTGACTGTAAATATTACCTATACTTCGAATTGTAAATTTTATTGATTCTAACAATATAAATTTAGCCTAAATATGAATATAACATAATTTTTATATCCTTTAAATTATAAAAAAGAAAATATTTATTGAATAAAAACCCAATTATTTTCTTATATCATTTTCACCCCATTAATATTCCTATGTGATAAACTCATTTCACAGCATAAGGTTCACTCATTTAAACATAAGGTTAGGCAAACATTAGGAAGGTTACAGAATATGTAACGTTTTAAATTGGAAATCCGTGGCGGTGTAATATGATTTGTAGTCATGGCTATCAAAACAGGTTTTCGTCGTCCATAGTTCTCCATATGAAATCGCTCATCACTTTAATTAAGGTTTCTGGCCCGTCCACTTTTTCTTTATTCACTAATTTCTAAATTATCTGTATATTTCTGGACGATTGTTGAATAAAGCTCTGAGGCTCTTAAACATCAGTAAATAACTGGCCAGTCAACGTTTCGCCAATGCGGATATCATTAAGACTGAAAAAATATCAGATCACACAAATGCAGACCAACTATAGCGCATTCTAAAATAATATCAACTAGAGATAATAAATCACTTCAAAACAGTTTTAAATGCGAATATTTGTTAATAAAATTTGTTTGTATTACTATTAAGCTTATTAGAGATGAGAAATAGCCGGTATGCAAAGGTAAACATTAAAGAAGGTTTACATAAAATTAACCATTTCTTATTTTTATGTAAACCTGCTTTCTTCTTATGTAATTCTTTTTTCTTTTTAGTTCTATCAGAGATTTTATAGTTCTCTTCAACCGATTAAATGATGACCCTCGCTTTGTGCATAAATTAAATTATATTCAAATCGGACGGCCATACATCATCGGAGAACTGGAACATGTTGAATGAAATTGAGTTTACCGTTGGTCGCCACGTTAAAGTATTATGATAATTCTATCAGAGGGTAGCTCCCTAAACGTTTCAAGATTTCTGATGAAGACATCGAGGCTTTTAACAATAGTGATGATATAATTTCTGTAGTGTATAATGAAAGAATTGGTTATAAAGATGATATTAATATATCAATGAATATTTGTTAATAAAATTTGTTTGTATTACTATTAAGCTTATTAGAGATGAGAAATAGCCGGTATGCAAAGGTAAACATTAAAGAAGGTTTACATAAAATTAACCATTTCTTATTTTTATGTAAACCTGCTTTCTTCTTATGTAATTCTTTTTTCTTTTTAGTTCTATCAGAGATTTTATAGTTCTCTTCAACCGATTAAATGATGACCCTCGCTTTGTGCATAAATTAAATTATATTCAAATCGGACGGCCATACATCATCGGAGAACTGGAACATGTTGAATGAAATTGAGTTTACCGTTGGTCGCCACGTTAAAGTATTATGATAATTCTATCAGAGGGTAGCTCCCTAAACGTTTCAAGATTTCTGATGAAGACATCGAGGCTTTTAACAATAGTGATGATATAATTTCTGTAGTGTATAATGAAAGAATTGGTTATAAAGATGATATTTCATTTATTTAAATGTTTCTTAAAAGTACAAAAGCAGGTTGAAATTTTCTTAAGCTGTAAACTTACAATTAGTCTATTATTATTTACAAGTCCAGAAGCTATTATAGGATAAAGAAACCATACTATTTATTTATGTTTTAGGGATTAAGAGTTCAAAATCCATTGTTTACTTTCAGAAAAAGGATTGAGAGATTATTCAAGTATGACATTATCTATCCTGATATCATGAAAGGATTAAAATACCAAAGTCCATGTTTACATTTCAACTGGACATCATCCAACTTGCTTGTCCCAACATGTTTACATTTAGGTAAAGTTAAATATTGTAAAGGTTATTTCGTTTGCATTCATCTTAGTTTTATAAATATAATTTAGAAGTAAGCCTTCCCACCTTGTTAAGATGTGAGTGCATCGGGAAGGTTTGTTGATATAGGTAATGCTGTTGTTAATATTTTGAAACATATCTTCTATTTGATCTTCAGTAGTCCTTTTTGTCAACACCTGACGGCTAACCAGAATGGGAGTGCCAAGATTTATTTCTCGAGAACGTCGAAAAATAAATATTAACTGTGCCTGATGGGAATCGAACTATTTCAACACCTGGGAATCGAACAGCATTCCGAACTGGGCACGCCTTCGCCCCAACTTGCCCGGCCATCCAGCCCACAGCGTTCCGAACCGGGCACCCTGGGACCTTCGCCCCAACTTGCCCGGCCATCACGACCTCGCCAGGGACCATCATTCACACATCTAATTTTCAACATAATGGTTTACGAGCGTACATAGCCACGCCAGAGACCTTAACACACATTCCATAGCACTCATTGGTTGGTTTACAAATAAAAACATCAATAATTAATCAACAACTAAAAAATTACCTTTACAAACTTAAATCTTTATAAGTTTCTGTGAAAATATAGCTGAAGAGAAATGTATGAAACACTTGCACAAATTTTAGAAATCGCAAAATTTGTTCTAGTGTTTTTTGTGTGTGTGTGTGTGTGTTTTAGATATTTCTACTTTTGTAATACCAATAAATATAAGATTAATGAGCGATGTCTTAAATTAAGGATAAAAGTATGTCATTTTACTAAACATTTATATTAATACTACTAATAGTATTTATTGCTCAAAAAACATCGTTCCCATCAATATAAAATTGATATAACTATTCATATAAAAACTAATTCTTACCTCGCTGATGCTTACCTAGCGACGACGTTCAGATACTTGAAGACCTGCCTAGAACTGGATGACCTAAGAAGAAAATATAAACTTCTGGATATATGGTGTTTTCTGATCGCAGTAATTTTATGTGCATATATGTTTCTTGTACCCTTAATGAAGTTATCTCGATACCTATCTTTAAAGATACGACGAATTATATTACAGTCATTTTATTGCTAAGTTGATTCTATACAACCAGGAATTTAGCTCCTAATTCCTTATTTATGGTGTTAATTTATTTATGAGTTTAACTCCGGAAAAAAACTTGTGTTGGATGGCAATCGAGTATTTTCTTGTAGGCCATTGAAGTGAAAAGGAATACGGAAAAACTTCAGGTATTTATTAATAGATGCTTGAGGAGAATACTTGGCATCTGTTGGCCTGAAATTATTTGCTTCAAAGAACTGGAGCAGAGGACTAACCTTAAGCCCATAGATGCTCAGATCAAGAAAGGAAAATGGAAGCGGATTGGTCACACCTTAAGGAAGCATAACTCCAGAGAGAAACATAAACTTGATTGGAACCCACAGGGTGCTCGGAAACGAAAATGGAGTGAATTAAAGAATTTAACATTCTATAGAGATCAATGGAGAAAATTCGTGGCGGCTGTTCCAATTGGAGCTAGAGGTCTACAACTACTAGTACTACAATTTAATTGATTTTTTTTAAAAAAAAAGGTGCCGGTGTTCAGAGAATAAAATGCATTAAAACATTTTATGAACAAAAAAAAATCTTCGTGCAATGCCATAAGAAGTGAAAGGATTGATGATGTTTGTCTATCAACTTCTTATATATTATTAGTTGGTGTTTGAGATAACAATGTCTTGGATGCCTGAGCTCACTGTAATAAATATCACGCCACAATAGTTTCAATTAGATGGAATAACTTTTGATTAATTGGAAGAAATGTTCATGGTTGAGAGTTTTTTCGTGGTGGGGATGAGCCAGATATAAGAACTTCGATTATTTTTTAGATTAGTACCTGTAAGTATGATCAATAAGGTAGTAACTGGTCTCTTATTCGCAGTGTTCATTTTAGTTTTGTTAGCAGAACCTAGTATGGCTGATCAACAGGAAGAAGACATTGATGATCACGATTTCAGCGGTTTATATGGTACTAAATTACAACAAAAGCATTTCGAACAGCCTAAAGTTACGGATCATGATAATTTCCAACTAAAGACGATTAGGAGGAATGCCAAGGAATCACTCTCAGCAAAACCTCAAGAGCAGAAGTCTACTGAAGTAAATATTGAAAAATCTGTACGGATTCGGCAGTTTATCGATGAAGAAAAGAAGAAGCATTCTAAAGTTAATGATTCTTTTTCTCAGTTGTCTGTTGAAAAATCTCTGTATCAAAATGCCCTGAAATCGACAGAACAAGGATATACACGAGGATTGAAAATAGTTAAGTCCATATCTTTGCACAAGAGTTATTCTCAAATAGAGAAGTCTCCAATCGATAAAAATAAACTATCAGAATATAAAGATGGCGAAAAGCCGTCTCCTTTTTTAGTGGAACATTCGACAAAAACTAGTTATTCAGATCAAAAAAAATATACGCAGAGTATTGAAAAGCATCTTTCTGATATGGGCATCTCATTGTTACCTAAAACCATAAAAGTAAACGCTAGCAAAATGAGACCATACAGGCCTGAATCACTTGAAAAAGACAAATCTCAAGAAAGTCAGGCAGGTGTGGGAAAAAGTTACACTCGCAGTCAGTTCTACAACAATGGTAAATCCATTTCCTATTTTGCTTCAATCATCCATCATTATGATTGGTAATCTTTATTAGGTTTCACATTTTAAATTAATTAAATCATTTAAAAAAATAATTAATGTATAAAACATTGTAGCATATTCAGTCGGTTTTTGAGAAAAAAAAAGAGGTATATATGATCAGATGTTAGTCTAAAGCTGTTGCAAGAAATTAATTTCGACACTAAAAATTAATTGTTACAATCTCATAAATATCTTATTTCGTTTAATAATAATTGAAGAATTTTATCTTGTACCATATTTTGATATGTATTTTATCTGAAATGTAATGGTTCTTGTTATTTCTCAAATATTTAATTTTAATTATTTGTGCTTTAGCTTATGGTAAGCGTTGCTTGATAATATTTTTTTAAAATATATTTCAATAACAGTATGGAGGTTCTGATGACTGTTTATGAAATAATTTTTATTGTTTCTATATATTCAAATCTTTTTCTAATTAAAAACTTAGCAATGAAACCAGGATTTTATTTTTATTTTTTTTTATAGAACTGATAATATTTAAAAACATGTATAATTTTATATATACATTGCTAAAGTATTAATTACCTTCATTTGTTTATTTCTTTATTATCGAATTTTGTAGCAATTGTAAAATATTGATAAGTTCAATAAGATGAACGTTATCTCAGTTAATTTTCTAATATAATATAATTTTATAATATTAATATATATTCTAATATTAATATAATTTTCTAATCTAAATCTAATTAAAGTTATATGTTTATACATATTAATTAATATACATATTAATTTTTTTTAAATTCTTTAAATTTTCTTTCTGATGAGTTTTTTCTTTTCAAATGTTGAAATTAGATTTTGGCTTCTATTCATCATATAATTGTTATACAATTTTTATGAATGCAAGTTAAAAACTTTTAAAATAAAATAGAATTCACAAAAAGTGAAATATTCCTAATACCACTAAAGGAGGGCTAAAATTACCAGAATTTCCCAACCTTCTCCATTCTTCCTGAATGCTTCAGTTTATTGTAAAAGTCAGTATCGCTATTGAGTTTTTTTTTTTTACTAGCGTTGAAACTTTTCGACGCATAATGGGACCTGCAATATCGCGCTCAAAATCTTATTTTTGAATTATTATTATTTTGAAAAATATTCATACTAAAGGAGCTATAACCAAGATCAAACCCGAGAATGTAAATAAAAGGAACATTGATTGTTTACATTTCCAATCGTATAGCATAATCCAATCGTCTTGGTCTCAATCTATTTTTGAGCCTCTTAGGAACCGTTATATTTTTTGTGTCTGAATAAATAATCAAAATTAAAAAATATCCAGTTCAAAACCAGGTATGTAGACATATTAAAAATCTATTAATGCATTTATATAAATTCATAAGGTGGAGACAAAATTTATGAACATAAAGTTTATATATTTTTAAAATATATTTTTCTGTTTTGCGCATGTTTCACAAATTTGTAAATTCATTAAATTTGCGTTATAATGGAAGCTTTTGTGAAAATATAACTGAAGAGAAATGTTTGAATCAGTTGCACAAATTTTAGAAATCGAAATTTTAGAAATTTGTTCTGACAATGTTGACTCAATATGCCGATCTACTCTTTCGGAGACTCAATATTTGCATCTTCTAACGTAGCATTCTCACGTTTTATTCAATTAAAAGATGAGCAAGTTCTCCGAATCAATAATAAATCCATCCATATTTGTCGATGGATAATAATAATTAAAAGAATTGTAAAATAATAATAAAGAAAAATTAGTTTTGAACGAAAATCAATAATAGTAGAGTATTTAAGTATGTAACTTCTATTTACCACATCTAACCAGAGCACCTTCTCAGTTTTTTGAGAAATGAGTACGTGCCCAGTTTTATTCACTTCACCTAATATCTAGTGAATTTAAAATAAATTTAAACAAAATTAATAATTACTGCCTAGGAACAGCCAAATCGTACTTTATATCCAGGAAACTGCATGAGTTCCACACTACATAAACTTCTAAATCATGAGACTGAAATGGTTTTGAACGCACTAATAGTCCAGGGGAAATGCACATTTTACATTGTAAAAGTTTTTTTTTCTGGCGTATATATTGAGGCCAGCATGGGAAAAACCAAGTTTTCCAACAAAATTTCCTTCAGAAGAACTTTGTGGCCTAACGTTTTAAGCATCAGCTTTTGGTCTTATGGGGTCCAGTCAACTGAGGACCAGAAAGAGATCTCGGTTAAACGTTTTGGAGTAGCTGTGAAAACTTGCTCATTCATGCTTTTTAGGTTACTGATTAAGGATAACGGATATGGATATGATTCTCTCGAAGTTTCTCCGGAAATATTTTTAAAAAAACTTTAAAAATTACTTTCGACTTTCTGTCTCATTATTTTGACTCGCGCGCGCTTAAAAACGGAGCGACCAAGCAACAAAATAATAAGGATCAAAATTGTAGGTAATTTACTTATCTTTAAGTATAAAATGAATTTGATAATTTATTCGAATAATATATGATTTTCAAGTTATAATTTTTTTTTAAGAAAAAAAATGTATCTGCTTTTTTTATACTTCCGTGAAAATTCTTGGTAACAAAGTTAAAATTCGTAATCAGCACCCAAAAAAACATAAATATACAAATTTTTACATCTTCTCCAAAACTTTCCATCGAAACCTCTTAAGACTCAAGGACACATTAGTCAACAGCCTACAGACTAACTTAAAAATATTTTTTATTTCTGCAGGATAATGCTTTTGTATCCATAAATCTAAAATGGTTTTGGAATCAATAATAGCAGGAAATTGGGAAGTTCGGCACAAAACGACTTTTTCTCAGGTTTTAGGAAAGTTGGAGTAATTATATTATTATAGAAATTCGGCACCGCACTTACTACTGCATGTATAAAAAAAGTTTTACAGATGAAAGTTGTGGAGAATTTGCTTTTCTTAAAAAATGAAACAAACATTTAATTATTATCGGAACAACGTTTACTGAGTTATTTTTAATTTTGAAATGTTGTTGGAAAACTTGGTTTATCCACAATTTATACAACCTAGAAAAAAAAATCTTTACCCAACCTTTTGCAAGGTAGCATGGACGTTTCTCTTAGATGGACAATCAGACAATGTGACGAGGAAGCGCAGGAAGTCAGAAATAAGGACTTAAAATCTTACAGTGAAAATTTCAGCAGAAAAATACCAAGAATAGATAATTTAACAGATATATTCAATCGGCTCATTAAAATGAAAATAATTCGATCAAAATGTGTTAGAAATAGTTATATAATACCAGAAAATTTTCTGTTTTAGAAGCTTTTGAAGGTCTCTCCATCTCGGAATCAGACTCCAATGAATCAGATTATTAGAATGAATACATATATTCATTAGGGTAGTCCTTATTTTTTATATTTTCATTTCTGATTGCACACTTTCTATTTTTTTTTTTTTTCCTTTCGACATAAGAAATGAATAGAAACCTCTTTCGTTCGAATTGACTGTCGGGAATCCGTTCTACATCGAGCTTGAAGCGGCACGTCCGAGCTAGTCGATCACTACATACTGCGTCCTTTCTAACCGCCTACAGTTTATCCGTAGTCCCTGTCTGAATAGATAGTGAGCGCCAAAACGTCCTTTAATTTGAGTAGTGATAACCCAAATATTTATTTTATAGGCTGTTTGAGCCATCAAGTCACAGCAAGCAAATTTCAATCTAATCAAAAAGTATTATCGGTACTATTTTACAATTTACGAGAGATTAAATTGACTCTGAGTGAAAGTTTAAATTTAGTTGGTCGTGAATGATCAATTTTCCGGGAAAATGCAACAATCTAACATTGTGTTGGAAAAATTCTGAAAGAATATTCCGATTGGCCTAATCTTCATAAAATTGCTCATTGGTCATCAGACTGGCTCACCCTAGCCAATTGTTACAATCGGAAATTGTGAAAATAGAAGAAGATAAATAAAAAATTTCTTCATTAGGTAAAAGAGAGCCCGGTCGAAGAGTTTATGCTTGTAGGAGTTTATGTAAAGTGGGAAAACAGCGAAGAAAGGACTTAATTGAGGCGTATGAAGGCGGAAGAAAAACGTAAGCCAGTGACAGTTCTTAAATGATAGTTGCGCCATTGACATCATCTGAGGAAGGGATAAATAGTCAGGATATATTTGAACCACCAGGTCCTTCGTTGAACACACCAACTCCCCCTTGGATGAGTTCTTCAGCAGGAGCTGGTGTGTTTTTATGAAAAACTCTAGACAGGCCGGTAAATGATTCAAGAGAGATGGTTGATGGGCTTTTGGATACTAGCACATATAGGCAAGATTTTAAATTTTTAAATCATAAATTTCCTTTCTAATCGTGATTCAAAAATTTTTTTTTAAAACATGGTCTTGAGTATTTACTCAAATTGATATTATATCAAGACAAGAAGACATAGGTATTTTTTCTCGTTTTTGTTTTCATATAAAAATATGGAACCTTTCATTGCTAGAAAAATATTGGATATTTCTTAAGAAATAGAGAATAAATCTGGACATTATAAATATTAATCCAGAGCAGTTGGCCAGTGATGTATCTTATTTAAAATCTATTGAAACTATAAAACTAGGAGTTGTCAATAACACAGTTGTAAAAGGGGTAAAATTAATGGAGGACTATAATGGCTTATTGACTGTTGATAATATAAGTAAATTAGGTAAAATGCTTACATACTTTTGTCAGAATATTATTACAGCATTTTACAGAACAATAAAGTGATAATTTTTGTTAATAAAATAAATATAAATGAACGACTTGTTAATTTTCTTTCAGTTTCCTTTTTCAGGCTCCTTCGGCACGGATTAATTTTAATATATTAGAAAAATATTTTGTGCAAATTTACAAAATATCAAAAGGAAAAAATATAAGGGCGTGCGGTCAAAAAGTAAAGTTTATTTTTCACTCCAATAAATGCCTCAATAGGTACCGAACTAGTATTCATTATTATTTCACCTAATAACTTAGGTTTTAGATTTAGTTTTCAAATATATACAAATCATTTTCTTATTTAAGTTTAAGAAAATTATTCTTCAAGGTTTATATTCATAAGTATAATTTATATTGTTTAATATTCACGTTAAGATTTAATATTTTGTGTATGCTCAATTATACTTTGAACATGAAAATTTATTTATATTGTTTCCCTTGTAGTAATAATATTTACCCTCATTTTATTTGACGAATCGAATTTCTGTAATATAAATACAATTTAGTAATATAAATTATATACACACACATATATATTTATTTTATATATAATAGTCCATTAACTCCTCAAAATGGTACTACTGTATTTTTTTTTGGCATATGTATAAATTGTTTACATATGTAAATCATAATATGTGATTACTCATGAAATTATTTAATTAGTTTTAAGCCGAGCCAAAGAATAGATTTTAATTAGTTTTATATAATTTTTTTTTATTGTTAAATTAAGATATATTGGTTTTAAAATGTTTTTTTGTACACTGTAGAATTCAAAATGAGATTATAATTATGATTTAAAAAAAAGAAATTGGGTTTTTTAGTTTTTAGAGGCTGAGCCCTAATACAAGTTTTGAGCGCAAACTTTTCTTTGGGCGGTCTATTTCTCCACCTCACGGTGATGATGATGTGACAAAAAATAATTATTTTGTGTCAGCCAGGTACTTTCTACTTTCAAAAATCTTTTCAACACCTTGCTGAGTTTTCTCAATTATCGTCGATTTGTTGGAGAAAAGGAAAACAGATATGTATATAACAAAATATATTTACATCACATAACAAACTCTTGTAAACTTCACAATATTATTCTTCATTTTCATTTTCAGTGCGCGTCTTAAGAGCAGACTTCTCGAGAGATGAGTAGGTTGGCCTACTGGTGGTGACCTTGGTACCAAACTTTAGTGGTTCAGTTGGTTCAGTTTCATTGGTAGGTTGGCCGTCATTTCTAGTTTGTTCTGGGTATTTACTTTCCCTGATTTCCATCATGTGGTATTCTGGGGCCGGTTCGAGTGTCAATTGGTATTGCGCTTCCAAGTTCCCTGACTGTTCCAGAGGTTCCGGACTTATGAAGTGGATCAACACGGGGTAAACTCTAGCCAGCCGATAATCCGTTGCAACCTGCAATGGGAGAAATGCTGCAAATGATGGCACAAATACTTATATATTCCAAATAGTTATATTTATTTTAAAAAATCTGGCGTCTCCACTCTCACGACTTTCGTTACCAAGTTTCACTGAAGTCCAATAAAAAATATGTTTGCTATATCTTCGCTAATATTAGTCGGATTAATTTTTTTAATTTTTTACGTTTAGCCTTGTAAACAAAGTATCTTTCAAATGAGCTTCAGGTATGTGTCTGGGAGATGTATAGTTTTGGAGTTATCAAAAACTAAACAAAGGTGAACGGGTTTCTATAGGAACATGAGCAGAATACTTTACAAAACATGTCTATTAAGTTCAATACGTTATATCTCTGGTAATGCTAGGGAATGTAATTAGGTTCCTTTAGATTAATAAAAACACAAAATAAACAAAAAAAGACTTTTTTTTTAAGGTTTTGGTCTGGACGGACGGATTTTTTTGTTATTCGATTTTTGGATTCTACGTATCTAGAAAGGCAAAACTCCAAATTTTGAGAAGGGATAAAAAAAATTTCTTGATCGAATGATAAGCTTCGAAAATCGAAAATTATAGGCTTTTCAATGATTAAAAACGTGACAATAAGTAAATTTTTAATTTTTTAAAAATTAATAAATTCAAAAACTAAAAATGGGAAAATCATAAATTTTGTATTTGTGCAACATGTGCATGTACAAAAAAAAATCAATGAATTCAGAGACATCAAGTTCCAGACCATTGGTTGATTTGACATTGGTAAAAATCTAAGGATCTTTATTTCTCGTTTAGCAACTCATTCTCTTAATTGTATTCTATCCTTATACCTCCTATATACTGGATCCAGGGAGCTTATACCCTTAGCTCACTAATCGCTTGTTTTTGTCTCTTCGATACATCTGATGGTCATGTTCAACCTTCTCCTAGTTCCATCCAGCCAAATGGAAATCTGCCCTACTGAATATACATTGGTTGAGGCCTTCTGAAATCTCGACCATTATGGCAAAATTTATAATATCTTGACAGACATAAGAACACAAAAACAATCTTAATAACTTAATTTATTTCTTGATTGGGATAAGATTTTGTAGAGATATTCTCCGCAAAAAGGAATTATGGACTTATAAACCCTTATTGCAGTTACAGTCTCAATTGATATTTCTTAGAAGGAACTCAAATTGGAAGATGTATAACGACGTTTCGTTCCGCTTTGTAATTTTCGACCGAACACACAATTATTTAATAAAACAAACAATAACAGATGAAAAGTTGAATGTACATGAAATGTAAAAACAAAGTAATAGCCATGAAAAGGGAATCAATGCCGTGTACCTAACTAGATATAGGAAATAATATCACCCAAATAAAGAAATTATTTAAATCTGAACAGTTAAAATAAATAAAAACGGTTTATACACGTAAAGATAAGACGTAAAACGGGGTAATTATAAGGCATTATGTATGGTATTGAGGTATTATATATAAATGTGGACTTTAAATGAAAGATAACAACCAACTTACTAATAATATTTGACTGATTGTGAGACTTACTTTTATCTGAAAACCTATCGACTTCTCACACTGTGGTCTTTTTATCTTATATTTACATTAAACTACAAATGTAATGTTGTTATTAATCTTGTTACTTCCTTGTACGCAGTAAAAGAAGTATTGTAATCGCGAAAATTTTCGGTTTTTAGATTTCAACGGAAATATTTTGACATGTTTCGTCGTGACGTCTGTACATACGTTCGTTCGTTTGTACTTATCTCGCCTAACTCAAAAACGTTTAGCCGTAGAAAGTTAAAATTTTTTATTTAGGATGACTGTAAAATCTAGTTGTGAACCTCCCTTTTTGGTCTCTGCGTGATTACCGGAAGTAGTTCTTTACTTGAAGGTGATTATTGATTTTCATCAAAAATTATATTAAAATATAATGAAAAACTTCTCAAATTTGGTATTTAAGACTTACATACTAATATAAATAACATAATAAATTTTGGCTAAAATTGGCAAACCGTAAGTGATACTTTACTTAAAGGTCCTATTGGACTTTCATAAAAATAAAGTAAAACATCTCAAATTTGGAAAATTGTACTTTTATATCAATATTAGTAATATCATAAATTTGATTGAAATTGAAGAGCCGAAAGGGGTATTTTACTTGAAGGTAATAATAAACTTAAATCAAAAGGTATATCGATATTTAATGGTTCGATGATTTAAAGGTTATAATAGCGATTTTTTTCCACTCTAATTAAACAATTTTATTACTTGTTTTATGTGTTAAACTTGGGTATAAAATACTTCTTTTCCTCCCCATTTGTGAGTTGATCAAGTCTGCAGCAGAAGAATAACAAATAAGTTAAACAGGTTGTTCCGCTTAAAATGTTGAAACCATCGATTTCCAATGGTTTGTCTAGTGACAAAGACAGAAAACGACATATAATAACGGAATAAGATATTCATAAATGTGTGTGTGTGTGTGTGTCTGTATGTGTCAAAAGATGGACGTCGCGACGCCGAGTATCGTTTTTGACAGTACTGCGGGTATCCAAATTCAGGATCAGTTTTTGAGCTGCCGATTTAAAGTTTAATAGACGTACAAGGAAGTCAGGGGGTGTCCACATCAGATATTTTATTTATATTTATAATAACCTACCTAAAGCGATTTATTAGAGCTTATCTTGTTAAAGCATATCGCATATTCAAAATCTTAGGAACCAAACAAATCAATTGGCAGCGTCTGGTGTTAACATCCAATAAATATATGGTTATGGTGAATATTATTGTTTCATTTTAGGCTCGAGATAAAGGAGAATCTTTCAACATCTCCTCGTTACATGAATGATTTATATCAATCATGGAATTATCTTGCTTATTCTTTTGTGGTTACTGTAAGGCATGTCAATTGCAATGTACAAGTTTATTTATGCATTTGTAAAGAACAAGGTTTTTTGTATTGTATGTTTTTTAAATTTTTGTTTACTTATATATTTGTGCAATATGTCTGCAAATCTGAGTTTAATTCTCCCAATATTAAAAATTATTTTTTTGAACCTATTTGTTATTAATTTATTACAATTAATATTTAATTCTGTATGAATAAAAAAAATACATATCATAATGTTAGGGGAAAATACACATTGATCTGCAGTCTAGAGTCTATTTAAAATAAAATTATGATTATATATATATATCCTTGTATTCCTTATAAATATAACCAACTGGTCATGTCATATGGATAATAATATAAATAATTGGTCATATGTGTAATTAATACAATGAGTATGTTGATGACTTGAAGCAAATGATTCTCCCACCAGGAACATCAGTTATAGATTCATAACATTTATTACATAAATAAATTAGGCAGCATTATCCAGTCATACCTGTTCTGGTTCCGATCTTCTCTCATTTTCCAGTTCGGAGTACTGCGGCGTAAACACTACAGCAGTGCGGTCGGGAAGTTGATGGTAGAGTTGGTGTTGGTGAACTGAAGTTCCAGTTGGAAGAACAACCTGATCATACCAATGGTAGGCGCCCAGTTGTCGTTTGGAATTATATCCATAGCCGTAGGAGGACATGGAGAGTATGAGCAACAAACAGAAGGACATCTTTTCAGAAGACTGACAAGCTCAGTCCTACATCAGCACTATGTACCTCTTCGGAACAATAGCAGTTATCTAATTGTGCACCTCCATTTCAGGAAACCACGGGTTATTCATTTCGGAGAAAGTTTGACAGGTGGTCGGTGTCATATTGTTCTGTTTCCGCCATTGCTAATTAAGATAGCAGGCTCTGCACTTATTATTATCACGAGCGCTGCAACGGAACGCCATGATAATTAAAGTAATATCCTGGAACATAACGTACCTAAATGAGCGTCCGTGAGGTAAGAATGTCACACACAACACGACTATGTAACATGCGAGAATCTGGAATTGTATCATTAAGACCAAAACCATGACAATTTATCAAACTTATTAATCCAGAATGGACTAGCTGGTCACAGAAATTGATGTTGTTCATACACGTAATTACAAAAAAAAAGAACTTTATTGGGAGACAATTAGTAAAAGATTCTCATGAAATGACGAAATATTCTATTTACATTTTATCACGAAAAAGGGTAACGCATGCGCAGATTGATATTCGGTAAAACCCAACGGGTACTCACCCCTACACGGTCAGTTGGAATGACATCCAAACTGACGACTGCCATTCCGATTACGTTTACATTATCAACCGTCAGTCCTATCATCAGTTTCAATGACATTCCGACTGACCATGTAGGGATACCATATATTTCATCGTTCAAATAAACATAAAACAGGATTAAATCAACCTCCTTACTTTTTCTGCTGGTGGAAAATTTTTACTAAAAATTCAATTGTCACCTTTTCCAATTCAATTGTAACTTTTTCCATTTCAATTTTAACCCAACCGGACACGAATCAATTCTTCTTCTTCTTCTTTTTCTTCCTCTTATGCCATTAGCTAGCGTCGAGGAGCCTCAATCCAGCGTAACCACTCCTCCCGGTCCCTGCTTAGCCGCTTCATCTCATTGAGCGATTTGCCTCTTTTACTTCCAATTCTTTGGATATATTCTTGGTACGTAATTCTGGGACGTCCGCGTGGTCTCTTTCCTGTGGGTCGAGCCTCTAATACCTTTATTGGATTCGTGTCCTCGTTCATCCGGCAGACATGACCAAACCACTGGAGTTGCCGTCTTTCTAGAGTGGTTTTAAGCTCTGTAACGTCTAGTTGCTCTCTAATGCTTTCGTTTCTAATGCGATCCCTTCTAGTTCTCCCAACAGATCTGCGAAGGAACCTCATTTCCGCTGCCGTTATGCGACGAATCAATTCAATATTATTTATTTTATTATTGAAAAATAATTATTGTTATTACAATAATGACTTTTAAAATAATTTCGGCATATTATTTCGACATTTTCGGTGAAGTTATTGTTTATTAGGTCTTATTGGACGATATACTCAAACAAATGAGAAATATAATTGTAATTTGAAATCTGCATGCTCGATAAAAAATAAAATTTGAAAAATGCAATCAGAACCCACGAAAATCCAATTAACGATTTGTATAACAAAGAAAACTTCAACTGTATCAGTAAAAAGATAAGCGCTGGCACAATCAAAAATCTAATTAAAAAAAATCGAATCAGAACTCTCGAAAACCTAATAAACGATACCAGTACCAAAGAAATGCCAACTGTAATAGTAATAGAAAATATGCATGCTCGATAAAAAATTCAATTAAAAAAACGGAATCAGAATTTTAGATAACCTAATAAACAACCCCTGTATCATAGAAAATTTCATCAATAATGGAAAAATGGAATGGCCATGCGCGATCCAAAATCCAAATCAAGAAATAGAATCAGAACCAGTGAAAAACTTACGAATGATCCCTACATTATAGAAAACTCCTACAGTAACGGAAAATCAAAATGCGGATGAGCGATCAAAAATCCAATTAAGAAATGGAATCAGAACCCTCGAAAACCTAGTAAACTATACTTGCCTAATTTTGAAAACTAATAATTAATTAGAAATGCTCATGGCCGAACAAAATTTCGGTAGTAAATTTGACATAAACGAATTCAAAAACCTAATGAATGATCCCAAAATCGATGAAATCCATCCCCTCTTCCCTCCTACCAAATAAATAAAAAATTATAAATATTTAAAAATAAATAAAAACAATTTTATTTAAAAAATTTATACTTGATAATAATTTAGGGGTCTTTTGTCGAAAAGACATGCCAGTTATATTTTATAACTGATACATGTTAAAGAAATTATACATTACTTTAACAGAAAACATATGTATTTTAATAGATAACCTCAAAAATTAAACAAAAAATAAATCTAAATCTGAGTACAAAATTTATATATATATAATTTTTAACAATTCTGATTCCATTTTTTAATTGGATTTTAGATCTCGCATGCACCTTTTGCATTTTCGTTACTATTGAAGTTGTCCATGACATAGGGATCGTTTATTAGGTTTTCGAGGGTTCTTATTCCATTTTTTTAGTTTGATTTTTGATTGCGCGAGCGCTTTTCGTTTTACTGATATTATTATGATATTACTGATAAACAAAACTATGATATTACTGATATGCTAAAGTTTTATTTTAAATAGAAATCGTTTAATAGGTTTATGCGGTTTCTAATTGCATTTTTCAAATTTTATTTTTTATCGAGTATGCGCATTTCAAATTACAATTATATTTGACATTTTGTTTTAGTATTTCGTCCTATAGCACCTAATAAGCAATAACTTCATCGACAAAAAATATCAATTGTAATAGTTATTCAAAATGAGCATGTTCGATAAAATATCCGATTCGAAAAAAAGTATAAGAACCCTTGAAAATCTAATAAACGGTTATTATTAACCCGAGTCATTGAAAACATAATAAACTATACATCTACCAAAGAAATGTCAACTGTAATAGTAATTCGAAATGCGCCTGCTTGATAATAAAAGTTCCATTCAATAAACGAAATCAGACCTTTGAAAATCTAATAAACGATCACTAAATCATAGAAAACTTCAACATCAACGGAAAATCGAAATGCGTATGCACGATACAAAATCCAATTCAAGAAAAGGAATTTGAATCCTCGAAAACCCAATAAACGTTCTCTTGATCACAGAAAACTTCAACAGCAACGGAAAATAGAAATGCGCATGCGCCACCGAAAATCCAAAAGTAAATAGAGTCCTTGATAATCTAATAAACGATGTCTATACCGAAGAATTTTGATAACTAATAATTAAGTAGAAATGCTCGTGGCCGAACAAAATTTCGGTAGTAAATTTGGCATTAGCAGCTTCGAAAACCTAATTAACCATCACCAAATCGATGAAATCAGCCTCCTCCCCTCAAAATAAAGAAAAAATAATAAATATTTAAAAATAAATAAACAATGATTTTATTTAAAAAATGTAAACTATTTGAAATCAGCACTTAATATCAATTATCTAATAAATGAAAAACATGTCGGAAGAATAAGCCAAAATTATTTCAAAAGTCATATTTGTAATTAAAATAATTATTTTTCAATAATAAAATAATTAAAATAGAATTAATTCATGTCCGATTTGGTTACAATTTAAATGGAAAAGGTTACATTTGGATTGGAAAAGGTGGCAATTGATTTGGAAAGGATTACAACTGAAATGGAAAAGGTTACATTTAAAATGGAAAAAGTTACAATTGAAATAGAAAAGGTGACAATTAATTTGGAAAAAGAACAATTGACTTGGAAATGCATTACATATTTTGGTCGGCAATAGATTTCTGGAGTTACAAGTTGTATCGATAAAATACATTTCTTTAACTTGTTATATTTTATTTATTTACAAGTTATTATTTATTTTATTATTTCATTCATTATTCCATTAGTCATTATTTATTTACAAATTCTGTTTTATAATTACATAATTTATGGTACTATAATTACATTATGTACTATTTAAACCTTTCTTTAGTTCTTTTTTTATTTTAGAATGTTTTAATATTCGTGCAAATAGTATTGTTTCAGATTTATTTAAGTATTTGATTTTTATTTCGTCACTGATCACTGTTATAAATCTCGACATTTGCAACCCGCCCTTTCTGCCCCGATTGGGGCATATAAGTGTGTTGAACCCAATGCACAAACAAACAATTACTCATTAAGTATACCGTTATTTTTATTATATTTTAAAGATTTTGTATTGAGAATAAAAAATTAAAAAATGAAATAGGATGAAAAGGAATGTGAAAATTTTGAAAATAATAGAAAGGAAGAAAAGAATAAAGAAAATTATTCAGTTGGCATCCGCATGATGGTATAGAAGGATCAATCACTGATAAGAAACTTATTATTAAAAAAAAAATTAGCAAAAAGTTGTGTAATATAAATATTCTTAAGATGGTGCATGTTTGCTTTAAGTCTATAGAAAATATTATGCATCTATCATCTATTTATGATGTAGTCAGCGGCATTTTATAAATACGATGTATGCTTGTTTATGCAGCATCATTGAATAAACAAAATATTTCACAATAGGTATATTTATGTTTTTTAAAACGAGTATCCACAAACAATAATGAGTGGTAATTTTTACCTCAGCTATGGGCTATGTAACGGGCAGTTCTATGAGGTTCTAGGATATTTTTAAGTTAATTATATCACTTAGGATTGGCGAAAGAGGTTATGGTTTTATTAACGGGGTCCAGATAAAGTAGAAAAGGTTTAAGATTAATGGATTGATCTGACTACTTTTCAACATTCGTTGGAGTGCAATGGAGTTTTATAGGGGTCTTAAAATGTGCTAAAAAAAATAATGAGAATAGGATAACTTCTGTGACCACATTGCCAATATGTATGAGTGAAAGGGTAATTAAGCAATGATAGAAATTTATGGTATATATTATACCATATAATATTAGAGGAATTATAATATTAAGCATAGCAAGTTTTTCTTTAAGAGTTAAAAATTTAATTTAATAAAAACTATAAACCTCGACTACGGAAATAACTTTTATATCTTACAACCCTATTCGTCCTAAGGGATGGAATGTACTTTCATATCTACTTAAGCATACTGTTGGGTTGTTTGTAAAGTTGTCGTCCATAAATATTGAAACGTGGTGATATATGCACCCTCCACACTGGTTAATCCATAAGGTAGGTTCAGGATGGTTGCTTGACTATTTTAATTTTTTTTTTATAATTTGTTTGTTGATTCCTCCATGTTTCTAGCGATAAAAAACGTTGGGAAAATTTGTTTTCCTTGTCCATTTATAAATGGAAGTCATTTTTTTACTGGCCAATTTCAGTAAATGCAGTCCTTAGCAGTTTCGTCGATCGTTCAAAAATTATATGACTTAGAAAGATCAAACAAATACTATTTTGAAGATAATGCTTTAGACTAAAAAGCTTATTATCAGTACACTCCATGTGTTCCTGCCCGTAATATGATAAAAACTTGAAGCTTAAAGCTCAAATTAAAAAAAAAATTGCGTTTTCATACAAGTTTTTCTATCAGAAGTGCTATGAACAATTTACATATTAAATGTAGTAGGTAGGTCCCCCTAGTAGTAAATCAACCAGAATAAATATAAATCCTACAGTAACCTTATTATATTTTTTTAAAATTTGGAATGTTTTTATGTTTTCAAAATTTGGGCTTTAATATCTCCGGTTGGACTGAAATTCACACAAATTACAGTGTTTTCGAAGAGTTTTATGGTAAATAAAACTGTTACTTGTTTATTTGCTTGGTTAAAGCTTGGTGACTCTTAGAAAATGGGGAAAACACGGAACGCATGCATTTACGGTTTCGTCGATAGTTCAAAGGCCATATGACTTATAAAGATCAAACAAACACCATTTTAAAGGCAATGTTATAAGCTAAAAAATTTATTCGTAGTACATTGGATTCATTCCTACTCCTAATAGGATACACATTGACTTGAAGGTTAACGATCAAATTTAAAAATATCCATTTTAAAACCACCAATTCTATGAGAAGGAGTGCTATAGACAACTTACCTCTTTGTGTGGTGGATAGGCCCTTAACAGTAGGTCAACCTGAATTGATATCAATCCTACTAAATGTATCCTTGGTTTTTTATGATTTTTTAATTTTTTCAATTTGTATTTTGAGTGACCATCTTCAGCACGACACCGCAACTATCCATGCCTTTCAGAAACACGTTATAAAATTCATTAAAGAAACTCAACCAAATGTTTCAAAGGTAATTTATTTTACTGATGGTTCCCCAAGCAAGTATAAAAAAAAAAAAATTGTCACAAAACTGACTTTCAGTTATACGCAGAGTGGAATTCCTTTGCCTCAGCACATGGAAAAAAAACCCATGTGACGGCATTGGAGAAACAAAAAAATGAGATGTTGCTAATGCAAGTTTTGCTAAGTCCTGTTGGAGATCAAATACTAATAGACGATATGTATAAATTTTGCAATGAACACTGAAAGTCTACATAATTTATATTAGTTAGAAAAGAAGTTTTCACAAATTATGATATACTTCAAACCCGTTTTGATTCCTGTCAGCGAATAATTGGAACAAGAAGTTTTCATAAGCTTGTTCCAATTTCAGAAGGTATTTTTATGTGTTATAGTATGTTATGTGCTGTCAAACTCAGACACATTTGAAGACCAATTTAAAAATTTCCACCAATAATACTTTCGGCCAAAGATCTGATTGCACGTGTCTATGTGAACAGTGGTGGATTAGTGAAGTACTCGACATTAGTCCAGAGAATAATGACCGCGAGCACTATTTGGAAAATCAGTTGATGTCAAAAGAGTGGGTGTCAATGACCAATGTTTTAAGAAAGTTAATCCCACTTAAATTAACAACAGAAACCGAACGTTTTCATGAAATTACTAAAAAACTTTGTGAAGATAGTTGATCTGAAGATAGAAGGATCAATCCCTAATTTGTGAAGATATATCAAAGCTTCCAATAAACCGGAATCCAAAATAAAAAAACACATTATTAAGCTATTGCTTAGATAAGGCTAATCAAAAATAATGCAGGTAAGTTATATAAACATTACTAACAGAAAAAATTTGCAGTGCAACAACAATTCAAATAACAACAATATAATTTTATGTAATTATTTATGGTATCATTAACCTGATTCAAAATTAAATTCATATCTTATTTTATAATTATTTACTTAAAAAATATTAATTATTAATTTTAGTAAGTAAAATGTTACTGGCACTACTCAGACGTTACCTGCTTACTGTTTGCTTAACGTGTTTTATTCTATTTTCGAACAGTTAACAAGTTTTAACCAAGCAAATAAACAAGCGACGGTTTTATTTACCACAAATCTCCTCGAAAACACTACTGTAATTTGTGTGAATTTCAAATTGTTAACTCCAGTTCCATCGGAGATATTTAAGCACAAATTTTGAATAATTACAAAAAAAAACCATGGGTGCATTTAGTAGGATTTGTTTATTCTGGTTGACCTGCTGCTAAGGACCTACTTACTAGACTAATAGGTAAATTGTTTATTTATCCTGGTTGATCTACTACTAGGGGGACCTACCTACTACATTTAATATGTAAATTGTTCATAGCACTTCTCATAGCAAAACTTGTTTAAAATCGCAATTTTTTTTTTAAATTGCGCTTTAAACTTTGGATCACTTTTTATGATATAATGGATAGGAACGCATCGAATGTACTGAGAATAAGTTTTTTAAGCTCAAAGAATTATTTTTAAAATGGTGTTTGTTTTAAACTACAAGTCATATAGTTTTTGAACTTTCGACGAAACCGCAAAGAACTGTTTTTACTAAAATTGGCCGGTAGAAAAATGACTGCCATTTATAAATGGAATCAACAAACAAATTATAAAAAAAATTAAAAATGGTCAAGCAACCAAATTAATTTATTTTGGACTACTTCGTCTTGAACAAAATCAAGACTCTTCTTTACTCAATACGTTAATTTACTTTCTGTTTATTTACATGCACAGATGCCAGGAGCTTTCTGTATTATGATATGCACCCTTTCGTGGGACCGGCTGTATCGGCTTTTAATCTGGGTTAAAAATCGTTTTATTTTATAAAGAAGCAATTATAAATATAAAACAAATAAATGTATTATTTATATAAACACATAAATATGTGGAAACAAAACTAGTGCTGATGTGGTTAAACTCAGAGAAGCCAATCAGAGCCAAGCAAAACTTCTCCCTTTACATACTTGATTTACAGATCTGATTTACCTAGATTTGGCAAGTGTGTAAAAGCACCCTAAGAATACAAATAGAGACTAGAAGCGGCAGGCCATAGAAGACAGGTGGCATCAGCTATCCCCACTCCCAGTGTTTTATTCCAGTTAATATAGGCATACAAAAGGACCCAACGTCACGGTTGTTTTCAATAGTTATACGATTCATTTGAGTAGCGGAGTATTCTAGCAAAAGTTGCCGAAGAAGACGCTGAGCGGAACATCATGGACATGGCATTATCCAAAGCAAAACCTTTGACCTTGTAATTGTAGTAGGAGAAGATTTCAATCTCCTCGTTCTTTTCAATGGCTCTGGTGCTGCAAACATCTACTTCCAGAAGAGTAGTAGAGGTGAAGCCGACATTTGTCATTACTCAAACTCCTCTTTCAGTTATCTAACCGCTCAACACTCACCAGGGATAGCACTTTATATTAATGCGTCCAGTGGGTATGACACTACTTAGGCTCCTTATTATTATGGTAAAACCAATTTGACTAGCTTATTAAACGAAAATCCTAAAGTTGTGGAACTGGTTGAACTTTTCCTGTAATTAGACTCAAGGAGGCCATAGAAAATGTTGAAGAGGGGCGTTTTGTAGCTTTGTATGGGAATGATTTATTAACAGCCTCCTCGAATAGTTTCCGTTACTGTTTGTCCTTTAAATCTGCAGCTAACTCCCAAATTAATCTTGCTCGGTTGCCCCAACAGACGATGCAGCATACCACCATGCTTACAGAACGTACTACCAAGCTCAAAAGTGGTAGGGGCCTGAAAAAAATCCTACATACTGTGGGTAGAAGCTCGATGATCAGAGGCTTACCACGTCACCATCGCCCTGGACCCTGCTCCTCAGATCCTACTGCGGATGATTTCCTGCAAATGCAAAAAAATTATGTCAAAACGTCCAATCTCTTCTACTAGAGGATTCTGAAGATGAGGAAGGCATCTCCATCCCTACATTGAAGGAACGGCAAGATGAGCCTTCAACCTTTTTCAGAGGAATATTTCTTGAAGCCTGGGCTTGAAATTACAATGCATTTTTCTTTTGTACATGTATATTTTCTTTCTTTTCCGGTGCTACAGTTCGGAATGAACTTTGGCCTCCTGTACTATCCTCCTCCATTCCTCGCGATCCAGTGCTTTCGTACTCCATACAGTCACTCCAAGTATAGTCAGATTTTGTTCCACATCTCTCATCCAGTTTATCCTGGGACGTCCTCTTCTTTTGCCTTGAAACTCTTCTCTTATTATTTTCTTAGTCATCTGTTCATCCGGTAACATCTCCTTGCGATCAAGCCAGCTTATTCCTCTCGATTTGGCAAACCCAAGCACTATGGGGTCATCAATTTCCCTGTACATCCTAATTCGCCACCGGATCAAATATACGCCCTTAACATTTGTTTTCGAATGCCCTCAGGGCTAACTGGTCTGAAGCTTTCAGAGTCCAGGTTTCCGCTAAACGCTATCGGCCTTATCTGAGATTTATACATTTTAAACTTGGTTTGTCTGGTTAAGAGCTAATATTCTACTTCTGATCTCATCACTTCCTTTGTTTTCGCACTTTAATTCCACTCCAGGGTAGGTAAAGCAATTACTGCCTACAACTCACGCAGCCTTATTCTTATCGTTGAAGCAGGCAATACGATGTATTTTGTCTTCGTTTCATTAATTACAACTTTTTTACTTTCCTTGACAACCTCGAGTAGGAATTCCTTTAAAGCGCTTTCAATTCTACTTAATGTGATGGTATCGTCTGCATAGAAGCTAATTTGCGACGTTAGGTTGGAGAGGTTACCGGTACGCACTATTTCTACCTACAGTTTTATGTAGAATTAAATTAAAGAGGATGGCTAACAGGGCATCTCCTCCTCTCACACCGGTTTTAAACGTGATTTTGCGGCTGGTTCAATTATCAACTACGAAACTATCTTATGTTTGGGCGATAGCAAATTTAATTAGGTTTATCAATTTATAAAGGATACTTAATTTTTCTGGGGCTTGAAACAGTTTGGGCCTGTAGACAGGACCAAAAGTCTGCTTGTAGTCAATGAAGAGTAGGTAGATATCCGTATTGCGCTCTTAGCACTTCTCCATTATTTGTAACAACAAAAGTGTGATCTGGGGTTCTTTTATTTGGTCGAAAACCGCATTGATAGTCAGTAAGGATCGTTTGAGTAGACATTGAGGCTATCCGTCAGGAGACTAAACAAAATCTTATGTTCCATATTCAATAGGGTTATTCCTTTATAATTTTGGCATTGAGTCTTGAAAGACATTTTTCATTAATTCAGATACTGAGAATTATGTTATAAAGCCTTTGGTGCAAACGATATCCGCCACATTTTAAGGATCTCACCAGAGACATTATCTTCGCCAGGAACGCAATTATCATTTAAAGAAGCTAGGGGATTTTCAAATTCCTCGAAGGTTCACAGTCAGAATTCTCTACTGTATTTCTTTCCTCCTTAGTTCCAGATTGAGCTTCCTCTTGAGTGAAACAGCTAGTGTTGAGGGTTTCTTCAAAGTGCTCTGCCCACTTATTCAGCACGTTCATATCTTCTTCGAGCGTCACACCATTATCACGCTATACATTCATTCTAGATTTGTGATCAATTTGATCTAGTTTTAAAAAGTAACTATATCGTTTTCTTTCTGTCGCATGCTTTGGGAGATATTGATCAGAAACTGAAAATAGTGCAAAAATGTTGTTGTTTTTTGGCTGCAACGTAGCTCGTCCAGATCTTTTAAAGTAGGAAATTAGACTTTTTTCCTACTGGCGTAGGTCCCTTACTCTTCCCACCTAAAAATCAATAGAAAAAATATTAAATTGTGAATGAGAGATAAAAATAAAAAACAGTTATTAAGAGAAAAGGTTGTGGGAGACTAGTTTTACTTCAAAAACTCGAACTTAATTTTAAAAGTTGATCAATCTGATGGTTTTCAGTTGATCGATATTAGTACAGTTTTAGGATCTTACAATACTTTTTTGAAAATTTCGAGTTATAAAGGAAACCTTATCTTCAACTAAAACAGACCAATTTCATCATTAAGACATCAAGAATTTTTACGAATAGGAATGTGTTAAATGAAATTTTTGAGGAAATTGAGGAGTGATTTTTCTCAGCTATAGCCAGGACCTATGACTTATTACGCGTATGACACACTGTGAAATGTTGAAACATGATAAAATTTCATAGTGTGTCATATGCATAGTAAGTCATAGTCCTACTTTCTCTTGTACTTTATTATGCAATAAAGCCGAGGAGGAAGTTAAAAGGTATTTGAACTTAGCATTTCTAATCTTTAAATCAAATATGGAAATGAATCGTTTCGAAATAAGGGCCACGAGGTATGTGTTTAACACATGACGTTAATGCCTTGGATTCTACGTATCTTGAAACGTGAAACCTCAAATTCTGAGGGGATAAATTTTACAAAAATGTTTTCCTTGATCGATTTTAAAGGTCTATTATTGAAAATAATAAACCAAAAGCATATAGATTTTTTTATTTTTTTTTTATTTTAATGCGTTTTTTATTTTTTGCGTTTTAATGCGTTTATGATGACTCCAAAACACCTTACATCTCTCCTCTATCTTTATAAATGGCCGAGTTATGGGCATATAAGATCTCTGATCGGCAATTATATAAAAATAAAGTAATTTTTATTATTATATAATAATAAACCAATATTATTGAAAATAATAAACCAAAAGTAACAGTAGAATTTAATTTGTATGCCAAATCAGCCATTCTGGACCACTGCGCGCCTTAGTAGGATAAAAAAGGGACTTCATTAGGTTCCAGAAATGAGTATGCTAGTTGCGATATAGGGCAATAAGTTGTATCAATAGAGAAGGAGAAAGCTTTGAATATTAGAGCTGCAGCTTTTTTTAGAAATAAGGGAGTAATAAAATGTAAGAGAATAAAATAAACAAAGACATATAAATGCTTAGATGGATGGGATGAGCTCTTACATCAGGGTATTCATCCAGAAATTTTGTGTTTTAACATTTAGCGATTTCAGTTCGTTTTATAGATGTGTGTGAGGCATGGGAGTTGAGACTATGTATCAAGAAAGGATTTTACAGACCTTCGATAACAGAACTTACTGGAACTTTTAAAAGCTGCAAGAACAGCTAAGTGTTTTAAAATCTCATGAAAGCGTTTGGATAAGAGATTTATCGATTATACTAAATGATTTCTTGTAGGAATTTGAGAATTGAAAGAAGAGGAATGAAATGTGGGCTTTAAACGATCTGAACTCAGAGAAGGGGTTGTTGTCGCGCCACAGAATCATGTTGGGTTACCTGATTTCTGGATCCGGAGCATTTGAAGGAAGAAAGCTTCCATTGAGGGTTTTAGAGGCTTCTTAGTTCGATCGATCGTAGTTTTTTTTTCCCTTATTCAATATTTATATAATTCATATGACGATTAAAATGTAGCTTGGAGTGCTTAAGCTTGTCAACTCATTAATCCATGAGCTGATGACTAATGGCTGCGGCCACTGCTGCCTATAAGTTTTATCAACCGAGAGGCTTTGGGCATATTTTCGATATTACCACAAAATTTACCCCAATCTTTTGTACATATTTGAAGCAGCCCGAAATGAATGAGCTTTGTCGTGTAAGCTTTTCTTGTGATTTTTGGTTGCCTTGTCAATTTAGTAGACCACCATCTAGCTTGTTAATAGTCCTGGTTTTTAAAAAGCGTGTCTCCTCGTAGGCTGCTAGAACAGTTCTTTCGAGGAGACTGGTTTCAATGTCCAGCCGAGATCTGGAAAGTCTCTCCGCACAATGGGGTGATGTACCTTCCAGCCTATCCCTGAAAAGGTTCCGATCAGCATATTCTGAATTCCATTTCATCGTGGGAGAGGGCTTTGCAGCATCTAGTTTGAGTGAGATCATCCTATGATCAGACAGTATGATATCTGTCTGGTTTACGAGGCGAGTATAATATCTATAATACTATATAATACCTCGCTTCTTGCCCTAGTGACAAAGGTGGCGTCACCATCTTCGGTTAGAATTTCTAAATCAGTAGAGGCTATAAATTCAAGCAAGGCCTCGCTTGATATCCAGTAACTCTTCTTTTAATCTGTTGAGATTGAACAGCAGATTTTTGTTGTCTTACGAAAAAATAACGATGTCGTCGGCAAAAGCAAGTAATGAGAGACTTGCGGGTCTTGAGCTTGCATATGCTAGTTTATCCTTCCTAATTTTATCCTTGATCTTCCTAATGGCAGAATCCAGAACTAAGATAAAAAAAATATATTTTGAAAATTAATAGTGTCATTTCATTAATATCAGAAAAAATATGATAAATTTTATTTTAATCATTACTTTTTTACAGTTTTGTGGGATAACTTTTCTTAAGAATTCTGATGAATTGCACCTATAGTCATTGTATACACGACCACCAAGGTAGCAGTGAAAGGTAGGTTAACAAATAGTGTAACCTACACTTATCTCATGCTGCGAAATCAAAGAATCTCAACACTCATTTTCAGCATTTGATTTTAAAATGCTACATCACTCCAATCTTAGCTAAAAGCTTTAAAAATAGACTTGCCAAAAGCAAATGGCATTACGTCGAAGCAAGATTAACATTTTTGGCAATGTAATTTGGGCAGTATTTATAGATTGTTAGGTACATTTTAAAAGTTGTTAAAAGACCATTTTCAAAGGAACTTCTTATTGCTTTTTCATTTAATTATTTAGCAACTAATTAATT
This sequence comes from Rhaphigaster nebulosa, assembly GCA_948150685.1. Taxonomy (NCBI): domain Eukaryota; kingdom Metazoa; phylum Arthropoda; class Insecta; order Hemiptera; family Pentatomidae; genus Rhaphigaster; species Rhaphigaster nebulosa. The sequence goes on along the minus strand of OX411306.1, from coordinate 144,083,394 downwards.
TTCTGATACAAATCTAATTTTCTATTTACTTTCCTGTATTTGAAAGTGTTTATGCCAGTTAGCTCCTTAATATTTTAATGTAGTCCATTGTTTATTCCATTCAGCTACATTTTATTGTCAAAATTGTTAATTGTCATTACTTCGTTGTGTTCCATTTTTATTATGCTTTCCTTTAGTGTTTATTTTTAACTGAGACATTTTTGTGTGTAACCTCTCTTAACTCTAGTTCCTTATATCTTATCTTATCATTGTATTTATATTTTGTTCACATTTGTGCCCTTCTATTTTATTTTATTTTGGTTGACAATTGACAAGTATCAATTGTGATATAGATTGTTTAGTGTTTTTATTTGTATTAGATATCTCTATGTACTCTTAATTAATGCATCAGTTCAGTTACTTTACTAATTTCATTTATTTAGTTTCTATTTAATCTAAAATTTTGAATATACAAGGTATTCAGTTATGGATGAATACATAGATAAAAAATGTGATAAAAACTTTCCTCCATCATATATTGTTATAAAATTCAATCGTAAAATTAAACATGAAACTGCAAAATGGCTTGTTGAAAAAATTACCAAAGAAAAAAAGAAAGGTGGTGCTGAATTACTAGTTAGATGCCATCCACCTGGCGATGATTCAGTTAGTATCTTGAACAATAGTTCTGTTGTTCTCGTTTTTATTAGTTTGTATTCATTGTATTTTTATTTTCAGAATTTGATAATACATGTCTCAGCTCATAACAGAGCACTTCTGGGCCTTGCTGAAGACCTGGACGTGAGGAAACGTGACAAGCATGGAAATTTGAGAGAGTTTACAATGGATGAATTGAGTGAATTTACTGATGTTGGGGGAATGGATGAATTCCTCACCACTTCTGAAAAACAAACCATTGTCCGACATGAAATAGAAAATATTCGAGCTCTTTCTAATGAAAGCAACATTGTTGGGTACCCGCACTATTCTCTTTATGAAGGGCAGTCAATTAGTAAGTTATTTTTTGAATTTATGTTGCTTGACATGTTTTTTTGTACTTATAAAATACAAATATTTTTTTTAAGTTTTTGTTATAGATAAATCAGTTTTACATGGGTAGAACTTATTTAAAATTAAAATAATAAATCTGATGTGCTTAAAATTACATATTAAATATATCTTGTATATATTGTGTTTTCATTGGCTTAATTTTATGAAATTCTATCATTTTTTCAATAATTTCATAGTTTAGCCTCTTTCTTTCAGTGATGGCATGTCTGTATTATGGAATCATAAAGAAAATGTATCCATTGCATGATGAAGAAGCTGTAAGGAAACTTGGTGCCCGCTGGTACAAAAGATTATTTGAACAACAACCTTATGGTAATGTTCTTTTAAAATAAATTATCTGTTTTTTGTTTTTCTAAATTTATTGATAATATTTCTTCTTTGATTTAGATGAAATTCGAGTATATTTTGGAGAATCGGTAGCTTTGTATTTTCAATTTATTGGCTTTTATTCAATATCTCTTATTGGACCAACCTTACTTGGATTTTTACAAATGCTGGTTGATCCTAGTACAGTGGCAGTATTCAGCATTCTGAATATTGTTTGTGCAACCCTTTTTCTGGAAGTAGGTCATATTGTTTGCTGGCGTATTTTTAATATTTTAAAAAATTAATAATTTATTCAGTTATTTGTTTAGTTTTGGCGTCGTAAATGTTCTGAACTTGCTTATCTTTGGGGCACCATATCGATGACGAGCTTTGATGAACCTCGTCCAAATTTTCGAGGTATAATGGGTATAGATGCTGTGACTGGAAAGTTATTGCCCCAAGCTCCAAGATTCAAAACTCATATCAAGGTAAAGTTTTAAAAATAAGTACCAGAAGACCAGAGGGCTTATTAAATACAAGATTATCGCAGTTAGTTACTTTTGTTCTTTATTATTTAGTACTTAAATGAAATAATAGATCATTATTTTATTAGAAGATAAAGAATTATATTCTGTAGTTGTGTTTGTTCAGTTTAAAAAACCTTTTTATTTCCTTTACTATTAAGTGTTTCATAACATATTATCATTATATGCACATGAAGACCTTCACTCCTGCATTATTATGGAAATACTGATTTTGCAATGCCTCTTTGGGTGGTTTAATTAATGAATGAAGATCATAGAGGGAGAGACCAAGCTTTACGGAGGGTGTTCAAATGCCTTCTAGAGGAATCACAGCATTTTTTTCTGAATTCAGATGACCATGTGTGGCCTGCAGCAAAACAATATTCATTATGGGTTGGCTACTTATGTTACTAAGCGGCCTTTATTCAATCAAGAATCTGAGGGTATTACTCACCTGAGGTACTTACTGAGAGTATTATTTATGGTGAGCCTGTCTCGCAGAAAGTTGAACATAATAATCCTATCTCCTATATGTTCTTCATCAGATTTCTAACGTGTTGGAGCTTGCTTTCATTCATTAATATCAATTTCCTTTCTTATCTCTAACTCTGTTTCCATGGAATTCCTTTCTGGTACTCCCAAGATGGATTTTATTATCCTGAGATTTATTATACATACATATATATATATTTTTAATTTTTTTTTTTCTGGTTGGCACAATAGACCATGGAGATCTTTGGCTTCGCGATGTGGTATTCATACAGACATGTATTGCTTGCGGGAGAATAGACAGTCTGGAGGGGGTCACCCAACCTCACGTTTCTATGAACCATGGTTCAGTGGTAGGCTATCCATAGCTCCATAACCGGTCCCTTTGGGGCCAATTCGACAGTGTCCTTCCCATCTTAAGTTTAAAACAGATTTTTTTATATACAAAAAGCTGTGAAAATTTTTATTCTTATTCTCTAATAAGAAGAAATCCTAGGCAGCAAAACAGTGCAGTTTCAGATGTATTTATATTAATATAGACTAAATTTAAGACAATTTAATAAAAAAAAAAAGAAAAATGGTTTAATCCTTTAATTTCCTTTAATCGTTCATTTTAATTTAATATTCTTTTTCAAATAACTTTGATTTCAAAATTGTCATTAAATATTTTTTTTCTTAAGTTGAACCCCTGTCATCCCAGGGAAAAACCCTCTGATATTATGCAATCTGAACCCTAAAACAATAGAAACAGGTCCCATCTAATTATAATTTATTGCAAAAGTAAAATCCCTCTAGGTATTTTATATGAATCTTATTGTGTTTCTAATAATAGTTTTAACTAAACCAAACTTTTTGAGTTGTGTCCCTTTCATTCTGAAAATGGGATTTGTTAAGAACGTGTGGGAAATGAAGAAAATCAATTAAAGAAGCTTCCTCTTTAATCTTTTTTTTTGTTTCAGATGTATTGTGTGTCATTGCCGCTTGTTTTTGTTTGTATGATTGGAGCATTTATCATAATGCTGCTGTCTTTTTGGGTGGAAGACCAGTTGAGAGCTATCCCTAACACACCAATGTGGCTTATTTATGCTCCAAGTGTTGTCTATGCTGGTCTTATCTATGCAATGAATATGGTTTACAGGCGATTTGCTAATTTTCTTACTGAATGGGGTAATTGAAAAATATTTATTGCCTTATTTTCCATTTAATATGCTTAATGTTTACTGGGCCTTAGACGTACTTTGTTCATAAATAAATAAATAATGACTAGTAGTTCTGAATTAAAAAATAAAAATCTATTCACATACATTGTTTTTCCTGACTTCAAGAAACATTTTTGCCAATTTAAAAAAAAATTGAACGATGCATGTGGTCATAATCGTGTAACAAACAGACAGATGAAATGCCAAATAGTCGAGCTGAAACAGGACCTTATTTACGCAGAGCCAATGTAATTAAACTGTCCCATTAATTTTAAAATCAATACCGGTGTTTTTTTTAATTTTTAAGATAGACTTTATCTGAAAGGGAAAATTATTGGAACTAAACGCAATATACATTACCAACTGGCTTTTAGGGTCCATTTTGTCTTTGTTAAAAATTTTTATTTACCAAATTTATTTCCTACTCATTCCTTTTGTTTATTTCTAAAGATTTATTGTTGTTACTATGCATGAAATTCATATTACGACTGGTTATGCCCAACGAATTTTGAATTTATGAAAATAGAAGTAAAAAATGAATCATTGCTTGGGTACTGATGAGGTATGGATATAATTTCCGTTATTACTTTTTTCTCTTCAGAAAGATTTAGGATTTTAGTTTATAGTAATTAATTCCTGTATTTCTAACACACTAAAAGTCAATAGCAGTCTTTCGATCCTTAATAATATTCAATCTATAATATTGCATTATATAATAATTTAATTTTCATTTCAGCTCTTGGATTCCTGTCATTATTTTGAGAAATTGGCTATATGTTTGTGTAGCCAATAGCTTTGTTGCTTTTAATGTAAGGTTCCTCTATGAGTGCTATATCAAAAAAACATTTCTAAATAAAATACTTTTGATAGTGCTAGTCTTTGAGTGATAGAGTTTAACTGTAATCAGTTCAAGTCATTAAACATTGTCATTAAAGGTTGTAATAAGTTGATGTAGTTGGTCTGTGAATTGATTAAAATAGATGAACCTGTGTGTCAATAATTTTTTTTATTTCTGTGATGTACATGAATGCAGAGTTATTGGTATAAATCTTTCCTTTTTCGTTCCTGATGGGTTGGTTGAATGTTGAATAGTTGGGACTAAAAAAATAGTGTTTTTTGGTGTAATTCTTAAGCTTGTTTTTTGGCATCCAAAGATACCCACTTTTCATTGCAAATATTAGTAACTGATTTAATAATGTCTGTCCTTTAATGAATCTTATGGCTCCTATTTATGGATTTTGTTCAACTTGCCAAAGTCTTTCAATTATCTAAAATGGTTATAATTTTCTAACCTGAGATTCATTCGACACAACCATTTTCCTCAAGTGATCATTATCTAGTTTAGTTGCATGACTCCTTCATACTTAATATTTTGTCAAGGTTGAAATATTTCTAACTCCATTATATATAGTTCTTTCATTAACAATGAAACAACTATATATTATTATATAAGAACTATATATATATATATATATATATATATATATATATATATTATAAGTTATATATATACTTTTATAAGTAATGTATATATATATATATATATATATATATATATATATATATATATATATATATATATAAAAATATATATAAATAAATAAATAAATTAAACTTATTTTTCCTTTTTTATATATTTATTTGTTTTATTTAACTTTGACTCTTATCTCAGGGGGGTTACTAGACAATCAGACACAGACACACAGAACTATTACTATTGCAAACATACGAATAACGTGAAGCGTCAATATATCTTAAATTTAACACTTTCTTCTTGTAGAATGATGACGGTGGTTTACGAGAGTTAATTTAAGTGTGTTACCAAATGATGTGGATCTTGTGGATGAAGTATCACGGGAGCTCTTAAGATGACTGCTCCGGTCCCTGGTCCCACAACAAAGCTACTTTTTCTTTGTTGTCCGTTACACCTATCCAGGTTTCAAAATGGCGAACTGCCATATTGATTATCTAATACAAATGGACCATTTATGATTTTCTGAAGTTCTCATTTGATGAAAATCTCTTCTACTTCTTTTTGATTTTCTTAGATCAGGTTTATTGTCGAAGTATTGACAAATTGATCATCTTCACCCACTCGATCATTATGGCAGTGGTTCTGTTGAAGTCCAAAATAGACCCACCATGTTTTTAAATATTAACGTCTATTTTGGTTCCATTTATGATGACAAACACACTTTTCATTATAATTTATGATGATTGCAGTCAGGATAAATAAATGTTGTATTATTTTCCTGAGAATCCCTATTTCCAAATATTAAATCTAATTTAAGATATTTAAAAACAATTATTTACTACGTACTTAAATCTGAAAAAAGGTGTATATTACAATATATATATATGTATATATATATATATATATATATATATATATATATATATATATATATATATATATATATATATATATATATATATGTATATATGTATATATATTATATTACTTATAAAAGTAATCCTCACTATAAGCTAGATTATTGGTTTTGCATGTCTCAGTAGTGTAATTATTAACCTTAAACTTTTGTTGAAAAGTAATCCTAATATTGATTGATATACATTAAAATTATCAAAACTTTCCTCATAATAATATAAGATAGCTATTATTTCTTTATAAAATGATGCTCTTATAAACATTGAGATGAAAAAGGAGTTTGTTAATAATTTAAAGTAATTAACATTGATATAATAAGATAATGTAATATACCTTTTTAACAACTTCAAACAAATGATTTTAATTTTTAATTTTATTATTTAACATTATTGCTAATCATCATTTACGCATCTTTTAAACTTGATGTTTTATATTCCTAACATTGAATTTTTTGCTCTAATTTTGTTTTTATTGTAGAAAATCATAGGACTCAATCACAATTTGATAGACACCGTGTTACAAAGCTGGTATTATTTGAGTTTGTCAATAACTTCATGTCACTTTTTTACATTGCCTTCATCATTCAAGATATGGACCTCTTAAGATATGTAAGTTGTGACTTACAGATTTATAGTTGCTGAATACTGTATTTTTCTTGTTTTTTCAATTTTTTTTTTCTATTCACAGCAACTTGCGACTTTACTGATTGTCTTGCAAGCTATAAATAACATTCAAGAGGCAATTTTACCATTTGCTTTAAGGTTTTATTCAAATAAGGTATGATGTATTATGCATTAATTATTTGTTTATAAAATTCTGTGAGTTAATAGGGTTTAATATATTTGAATTAGTATATTTGTAGTAGAGAAACTCTGTCCCTGTGCAGTTAGAAATTTACTCTTTAATGGTCTGTAGGAGAAGTCTGGTTGTCAGGTTTGATTCATATCACTTCTAGTTATAACCATTGTTTTAATAATTATTACTTCTATGTTGAACTACACCCAATAACCTTCATGAACCGCAGTGTGTGGTACATATATTTGTAATAGAAATGATCTCCTTGTCTGTAAACACTTTCCTAAGCACTTGTCATTCCTGTGCCTAGTCTTATAATTCTTGATCCGGAGACAAATTTCTCCTTTACTTGAACCGTGAATTTCAGAAAGATCAAATGTTCATTTTTCATTCAAAAATTAGTTTTTTTATTTTAACATAATATTTTGTCCATAGACTTTTAATATGCACAGAAACCATAGACTTCCTTTGAAAAACAGAGTAGTTATAACAGTTGTAAGTTTATGTGAATTTCAGAAACAACACATGTTGTTGAAGGATTTGTATGCTTTCTGCAATTCATGTATGTTAGTTCTTAAAATGGCGCCTAGATTTTCTGCCAGAATTTTTCATCTTGTTTAGAAGTTAACCATGTTAACTTAACAAGATTATTTCTGTGCTCTATTTTGATTATTTTCAATGGGACAAAACACAAATCAATGCCTTGCAATAGTTTTTTAATATTAATTGCTAAAGGTTGCTTTGAAGAAATGATAATGCATTCCTTTCTTCTCCCACTTAGGCCATTCTTTTCTCTCTTCTGATCAAAATTTTCATGTCGTGAAAATACAACTGCGAATGGAAGATCGTATTTTTACACATAAGCAACATGAAAACTTAATTTTAAAATCAAGTGCCAAGAATAAAGTTCAAGTTAAATCATCATCTGGTGATGTATTAGATTATAAAAAGTAGTGATCTAAATTCTACCGTGAAGAAAGTATTATCTGCCAAAACAAAAGGTAGGGGTTTCCCACTGAAACAAAAAATTACATTCACCATATCGCAATATATGAAATTAGGGATTGATAAATTATTTGCCACTTCTATAATTTCTAAAGAGTTTATTCTAATAATGTATTCCAAATTATAGAACTGGCAAATAATTTATCAATCCCTAATTAGAATGATCCTTCCATACCATCATGCATACGTCAATGCAATACAATATGAAATTTAAATTTTCAAAAGAATGTTTAGATGCAGTAAAAGTAGAAAAGTACATTGATCACACATGTTGTGGATCAGAGGATTTATTAACAAAAACACAAACAAGTAAAGATACTTCAAGGCTACTACTAAAGATTAGATACTTCACCAATGGCGGGCACAAAGCTACAGACCGAGACCCACGCTATCCCCTCTCAAGCCAGATACTTCTGTACCAGTGTTGCCGCCAACAGTGTTGTTTCGTTTATTAATATTATATTTACAACATTACAAGCAATGAGAAGTAATAAATCAATTTCTCCAACAATTTCCTTCCTAAATTATTTATTATTTCTCTTTAAAGTAATTCCGCTACAAATGTGCTTACTAGTTACTTAATACAACACTGTAATATTTACATAAATTTAACTATCAACTACACAATTTTTAAAACCTTAATTATATACACTTTTCGAGGTCCAGCAGTTCAATTACACTTAAGTTAACTAAATACAAACATTTTTATCTTTTTCTTTACCTTGCCCCTAAGATGTTTCCCCACATCAAAGAGAGGAGGTTTACCTTTAACATTTCGATATACCTTTTCTTCATGGTTTATTTTATCCATCTTCTTTACCTCTTCTTTCTGCTTTACTTTTTCCTTATGGTATAGTTCTTCTTCCTGGTTTACTTTTCCTTTCAGTTTTATTTCACCTATCTTGTTTATTACATCTTTATAGTTTATTTCTTCTATCTTTATCTTGTTTGCTTCTACTTCATCTCCTTTTTGCTGATTTATTTCTTCTTCCTGGTTTACTTCATTCATCTTCTTTACTACTTCTTTCTGGTTAATTTCTGCTATCTCGCTTACTACATCCAATTGGTTTACTTCTTCTTTTTGATTTGGTTCTTCTTCCTGATTTATTTCATATATCTGGATTACTTCTACTTCAGCTCCTTCCTGGGAAAATACAACTTCCTGTTTCGCAGCTGTTTCTACTAGTGATGAATCTTTTATGTTGACTCCTTGTTGCTGACTACTTTCTTCATTTATCTTGTTTACATCTACTTCAGGGTTTTCTTTTTGCTGATTTATTTCTTCTTCCTGGTTTACTTCATTCATCTTCTTTACTACTTCTTTCTGGTTAATTTCTGCTATCTCCCTTACTACATACATCTTGTTTACTTCTTCTTGCTGATTAATTTCTTCTACCTTTATCTTGTTTGCTTCTACTTCATCTCCTTCCTGGGAAAGTACAACTTCCTGTTTCACAGCTGTTTCTACTAGTGATGAATCTTTTATTATATAGACTCCTTCCTCAATCACAGATGAGTCCGGGGTTATATGAGAGGTGCAGGCCGAATCAACATACCACACACTATCATCAACTCGTGCAGTTGCACATAGTGCAAATTCTTGCACCAAAGAAGCTTTATTCTTCCAGGGATGAGGTCTACTTGTATAGGCAGGTTTACTGGTACTGGACTGTTTACTTTTACCCCTATTAAACCAGCAATCGTTTTTTAAATGGCCTGGTTTGTCGCAAATACAGCACACTTTAGTGTTGGAATTGGTCCGGCTATGAAGGGTTCTAAATGCCTGATGATTTTTATTAGAGGCATTTCTCCTTTCAAATGACAAAATCATCTGCCTCAATTCGGCAAATTTGATGCTCCTGTTCGCTAGGATGGGGTTAACGACTGGGTCATAATAGGGTGGTAAGCCTTCAATTATGTACCTAATTAATTCTTTATTAGTTAACGTTTTCCCAAGTTGAGCTATCTCCTGGACTAAACATTGGAATCTGTTGCGATATTCATCAACAGATTCTGAACTATGTTTTTTGATATTATTTAGGTCAAACATAAGGTTTATGACCTTTTCCTCCGGGATGCCCTCAAACCTCTCCTTTAATTTGTCCCAAACTATTTTTGCTCTTTTTTCCCCTTTAATTGATGGTAAAATATCATTACTCACCGTTAGTATAATGGTAATCATGGCTTCCTTATTTCTTTGTTCCCAGGCCTTCAAGGCTGCTTCTTCCACTGACGGAACTCCCTTTTCCACTACATCTTCATAAATACCTTTTGCCTCGAGGTATGCTTCGATTTTCATCGACCATATTATGTAGTTCTCCGCTGTCAGCTTCTCAATACCGTAATTCGCCACGTCCATTGTGTTTTATAAGTTTTAGGGCGATTAGTCCTTAAAACAAAGACCTATATATTTCTTCATGGCGGTTAGTCCGAAAAAAAAAAACTATATAGCACACGATCTGTTAAAAAACGTGTTTATTACTCTTAACTTGATGTTATTGTACTCTAAAACCACGCTCTGCTACCAAATTGTTGTGGATCAGAGGATTTATTAACAAAAACACAAACAAGTAAAGGGCTAGATACTTCACCAGTGGCGGGCACAAAGCTACAGACCGAGACCCACGCTATCCCCTCTCAAGCCAGATACTTCTGTACCAGTGTTGCCTCCAACAGTGTTGTTTCGTTTATTAATATTATATTTACAACATTACAAGCAATGAGAAGTAATAAATCAATTTCTCCAACAACACATTTGTTTTAATAATAGAAGTTGGAACTATTCCTGAAGAACCCTGCTAGGCTCTTAGACTCCTTTTTTTTCTCTGGACCATCCAAATTCAATTAGCTTAGTATCATCAGTAGACCTGTATAGATTTATTTCTTCTTTTTTTCTTTCAATGCATCCTCATCTTCACTTACTGTATAAAATAAGAGAACTTACCTGAAAATGAAACTGTAATTAAACTAAGTAATAATCATAACAAATATAAAGTTACATTGCAAAATACACCTAAATGTAACTTTGTTTAGGGAACCTAATCTAAATCTATTTACATATCTTCTTTTGATCTATATTTTTTACCCTAGGCTCTGGTTTAATAATTCTTACTCTGTAATTCTTACTTAATTCAGCCTGGCCAATCTATCTTCTTCTGATTTGCTTTCATAGCAAAAACATCTGATTGTGAAGATGCTGATTCAAATAATTAAAAAGATAATTGAAAATTCAATAGTTTAGAACATTTTTAATATTCAGTAAATGATAGGCAATTTTTAATTTTAATGTATTAAATTATTAATACAATTATCACTCCTTTTCATTATATTCTTTATTAGTATTTTAAAATATTGCTTATTTCACAGTTGTGAAATTTATTTTTTTAGTATACAAGCTTCAGAAGTAAGAATTCATCTTCAAAACTAGATAGCAAGAAAACAGATGTTAAAAAATTGATTGAAGCCATTGGAGTTGAAGAATTGGACCCAGAAGATTCCAGGATAAAGCAAGCTATTACAGAAGGAATGATGGAGCAGTACGATGTAAGTGCCTCTTAATTTAAATTGCTATTTTATATAGAATGAAACAAAATAAAAATAAAACTTTATTCTGAGGCAATATTCTCTTCAAATAATATTACAACATTATTCAATTTATTATGTTAAATATTGATGTGACTTGGTAGGTAGTATATTCATTATGGGCTGTATATTTATTTTTATTCATTAAGCAGCCCTAACTCAATCAAGAATTTGACTGGACTACTCTGCATTTATGGTTTGCTTGTCATGCAGAAAATTGAACACCATTTCCCATCTTGTTCATAATCGGATTTCTGGCTTGTTTGAATTTTCCTTCATTCAGTAGTACCAATCTCCCTTTCTATTTCAAGCTCCTCTTTCTTCTGATCCTCCCTTTTCTGCTCCTCTCTGAGATTCCCGAGATTGTTTATACTTTTCCATCCTCATTGTTTTGATGGCTTAAAAATTAATAAAATTGAATTAATGTTTTACTTTTATATGATTATTGTCACATTTATTCTTGTGATTTTGCTCAATTAAATTATTTTGACCACTGTAGATGACTCCAAAGGCCATGAATCAGGAACATATTGAAAGATCCCCAAAAATATTAAGATATAATAAGTAAGAGACAGATCAATAAATAGCGCCATAACTCAATATTATGCTGGGCTGCTCTTAAGAGGGAGGAGGGAAGAATCTACTCTAATGGCCTTATTTAAAAACATAAATATATTTTAGATACATGTTTCAAGATCTTATAATTATTTTTGCATGTGCAGTGTTAATTGTTAAAATGGGTGATAAGGAGCCTTTGAAACACACCCGGTTCTGGGGGGGCTAGTTCCCTAAAAGCAATTTTTTGATAGTTCTCGAAAAGAAATTTTCTGGTAGTTCCCCAAAATAAATTTTCCGATAGTTCATCAAACAAATTTTTTTGTAGTTCTTCAAACTAATGTTAAAAATTGATTGAAGCCATTGAAATTGAAGTATTGGACCCATTAGATTCCATGATAAAGCAGAAGAAATGATGGAGCAGTACGATGTATATGCCTCTTAACTGAAATGGCATTTTTATACACAATAAAACAGTATAATGTAAAAATAAAACTTTATTCTGAGGCAATGTCATCTTCAAATAATAACATTATTCAATTTATTATGTTAGATATTGATGTGGTGTGGCAGATTTGATGAGCAGAAGGTCTTTCTTGTATTACATACTTATTTTTGCATGAACAGTTCCTGGTCCAAGAATGTTGTCGAAGGGAACCCGAAGGCCGGTCGTCCACTAATATTGACAACAATTTTGACCCAACAATTATCTTCTGGCTGTTTTGAATCGTCACCGACCAAATGATCTTCGGGTCATTTTGAGTCGTGGCCAGCCAAACAATCTGAAATATTGGGAAAACGTTGGAGCCCATCTATTACAAACCGCCTATCGGCCAGTACTAGTTCAAAGGTTCAATCACATTGAGATGGGATTTTCCGATCCTGTTCAGCCCAACAGTATAACAAAAGGAGTTAATTACCTTTGAGTTCGGTACATTTTTTATTATTTTCATGTGAGGCAAGTAAATAAAAATATTTTAAAATTATTACAGCATAATAATATTTATTAGTATTATAATTAAACATATATTATATCATATCTGTGATGCTGTAAAATGTTTTTAAAAATTGACAGTTTGAGAGACTAACTTGCAATTAAAATAACAAAGCTCTTAATTACATACATGAACTTAGATTTTTTAATTTTTTGGGTTGGATAGAATTGAAAGGTACTCTCCATTGCAATTAACCGGAGGTTGGTTAAATTTAATTTTCTCACTCACAAGGGGAGTGCACGGTGTGTCCGTCGCCGATTTTGATCAACATTTTTTGGGTGGCTCTACACTGAAAAAAATCTACCCATATCCTAAACCCATAAGTTTTATCCAATGAGCCCTTGGACCTAAGAATTTTTTTTTCACCCAAAACGGTTTCAGTGGACAGCCAGGCTAAACCTAGTTATTGGGGAAACCTTTAGAGTACACTAGTGTCCTTTCACCAGCCTCCGTAGGCATAATTCTAATATGTATTAATCTTGAATCATATAAAACTCAATTGTAACAGGATTTTAATGCGATTGAATATAACACAATTTTAATTCTTTGAACCAAAGGCGCCTCTATTTCTAAGTAGTATTTGGACCAGAAATCTATTTTATTAAACCAAAGCACAAACAATGATCTCAATGCACGATTTCATAAATTGAGCAATTATATGTGGGAATAATAAAGAAATAATAAAGAATTAAGTAATTAAATCCAAATCAAATGCCATATAACACTTATTTCAGCGTTTGTTTCACATTATAGAAACATAATAATTTTTTTTTTAAGTGACAATTTTATTTGCAATACTCCTATTCTCATTAAAAATACCTTTTCATTAATTAAAATACTAATTGTTTCATACGTATTATATAAGGTTTTGAATCATCTAAATATGTTTCTCATTAATCTTGTAGCTTAATAGTAACTGAGTAGGAGGAGGCAACTAAATGCCACCATAACGGATACCATTCATCTACATATCAAACAAATAAAAATAATTCAAAAATCGCTTCAAGATTGTCTTCTATTTTACCAAGTTATTGCTATTTGCTATTGATTTGGACTGCCTTTACTTCAGAAGACAAAATGTAAACAGGGATATTAAAAGAAGATACTAAGAATGAGAGTCTGTGCAGAAAAATCTGCATTATTTGATAGTAATTTTTTTAATCCTTATAATATTGGCATTAAACAAATAAGAATCTGCCAATCCGAACTTGCAACCAGAAAAAATGGCGGTGAAAAAAGCTCTTCTGACTAGAAATTTTAGGACTATTTTTCTTTTCTCACCTATAATTTCTAAACTGTGCATTCTATCGCAAAAGCTATGAGATGTTACATTAAAAAACATCAAATTCTGCGTTTAATGAGTACCTCAACATAATAATTTGTGTAAATGGTGTGGAATGCAGGTGAAATACCAAAAAATGTCCTAAATCCCTGGTCCTATAATCGCACGATTTGTGAGACAAAGTATAAGAGACGAGCTCGTGCAACAGAGAACATCCAAAAGGGACTTCTCTATACGTCACCTGGGCTGAACAGATAACGAGCCGCATCATGTATATGTCAGTGAAGCGATGACCCCCACTAATAAGCACCTCTACTGGCTGGCAAGACAGAAAAAGGTAACATCGAAAATTAAATATGTATGGTTCAGTGGAGGTAGAGTCAGGTGCAGGCAATCCGATGGTTACCCGGTGGTAATTATAGGTAAGCCTGGTGACTTAGACGTCTTCAACTGAGTCTGATATGCACGTCACCTCAATAATGCAAACTTTTCATTTTTCTATATTGAAATTGTTCTATTTTTTTTTATCGAAGACATTCTATTGGTTTACTTTGAAGATATATTATTTTTTATATCAACTATATATTATTTTTTTATTTTAAGGATGCCTTATTTCTTTGTATGGAGGGTATTTTACTTTTTCATATTGAAGATATTTTATTTATTTTTATTTGCTATATGTATTTTTACTTTACTATCACAGATAAGATCCTTTTTTTTTTATTATTCACAGACTTTTTCTATTTACTTTTTATTTCTCTAATCAATGTTATTCATACTTTTTCTTTTCATATAATTTAATTATTGTTGATAATCTATCTTTATATTCTTTTCATATTAGAAATCTATCATTATTAATGTCTCAATTCTTAATGTATAGTCACATTCTGTCAGATCTTAAAATTGAATACTGTATAAAAAGTTTTTATATCCTATTCCTCAACCTGGATCCTTCTCCTGCTATTTCACTTCCTCACACCCACAGTTATGACTAAGATCCTAAACTCCTGCCACGTTAATGCACAATCCCTTATTGTCCACTATGATGAATTTCTACAATATTTCCTTGATAATTTTTATCACATAATTGCCGTATCGGAAACCTTTTCTGATACCTGGTTAGGCCTTTACATTTCTGACTCACCCATGAAAATCCTCTCTTCACCCAAAATATTAACAACAAAACTGATTCAGCAAAAAAAAATTAATCTATAAAATGTTCCCTTATTTCAATAAAAAATCCAAACTGAGCTCTAAAAACAAACTTATCTTATATAAATCAGTCATTCGTTTTCAAATCACTTACGCATCACCCGTGTGGAGTTCAACTTGTATAACCAATTACAAAAAACTCGAAAGAGTCCAAAACTTATGCATGAGAATAATCAATAACTACCCTCATTACACAAAAATAGCCACAATGTTACAAGACTTGCAATTACCCTTAATTCAAGAATTTGTTTTATCACAAACTACTACATATTTTGGTAAAAAAACAGCCAGTGAAAACCCACTGATAAAAGAGATATAACAAATATACTATAACAAATATACACTCATAAAAGGACAAAACATTTATTGTTAAACTAACAATAATTTTCATTCACGTATTTTATTATATTTTCATTATCTTAATTATAACTTTAAATGTTTAGATTATTATATATATCATATATATTATTTATTGTCATCAGTTTCCTATTTTATTAATTTATTTTTATTATTCATTCATAATTATTATTAATATTGTTTTGTGTGTGTAGGTTTTTGATTAATTTTTCCTACTGTTGTCCAATATATAAATTCACTCATGAGATATGACTTATTCTCAAAAACCAAATTTGTTGATTTTAAGGATAAGTTATCCAAAATCATGTTAAAATATTTGAAAATATTGTTAAAGTGTACATATGTAAATAAAACTTTCTATCTATTTCTCTTCTTCCCAGCATCCTGTTCCTTTTCTTTCATCATGCGACCTTATCCAGATTTCATACGACCTACCCATCAAACCCTTTACTCCAAAAGTTGTTTCATATCGTAGTTTGGACCTTCTTTCATATGAATCCCTTCAACCTGACCTGTATACTTTCCACTGGGACATCATATATTCCCTATAATTCTATAGATCCCATGGTTTCTACCCTTACCTCAAATCTACAATCCATATTAGACATTCATGCTCCCCTTAAAATCCAAACCTTATGCCGTCCCACTGCTCCTTGGCTAACCCCTGAAATAAGGCAAATGATAAGAAGAAGAGAAGCCGCAATACGCAAATTTCGTTGCACCCGTTTTCAGGTGATTTTGCATCTTTCAAACAGCTGCGCAATGAAACCCCATTGGCCAAATCCCTCCACATCTATTCTGCCCTTTCCAATGCTCCTGATTCCTAATCCAAATGGAATCTCCTTCGAAAACTATCCGTACCAGAATCCAAAAATCTGATTCCCAGTCGCCCCAGATGATCTCAATGACTATTTCTTATCCTCTGCTTCTAGTCCTTCACCTGCTGCTGATATTGAACATCATACTTTCAACCCAGAAAACTTCTTTTTCTCCCACATGACGAATTACTTTCCACTATCCTAAAATCCCACACCAATGATTATGGTCCTGACAATATCCCAGTAAAGCTAATAAAATCCTGTCTCACAACCCTTATGTCCCTTCTCTATCATATTTACAACTTTTCTCTACAAAACTCCACATTCCCCTCTTCATGGAAAACTGCCCTAGTCCGACCATTAAATAAAATTACAAATCCTTCCTCACACCATGACTTCCGTCCGATCTCTCTCCTCTCTAACCTCTCAAAACCACTGGAACGCCTTGTACAAATTCAACTTTCAAACTTCTTAGAACATTACCTCATTAACCCTCTCCAATCTGGCTTTCGACCTTGCTACTCAACACAATCCGCTCTCCTGAAAATAACTCCCAACCTCCAAACTGCCATTGAACACCAAAACCTGACCATCCTCATCCTTTTAGATTTTTCCAAAGCTTTTGACACAGTTGGCCATAACATCCTCCTTAAGAAACTACAAAGTCTTCATTTGTCCAACAGTGTTTGGTTCCAATCCTTTCTCTCAGATCGGATGCAGTATGTAGTCGTTCCAGGTCAATCTCCTTCCAAGACAATGTCACTCTCCTCTGGCGTCCCTCAGGGTTCCTCTTTGTCTCCTACTTTATTTGCTATTTATATTAATGACCTCCCCCTTCTTATTCATCGCTCCCAATACCATATCTATGCTGACGATTTCCAAATATACTTGTCCTTCCCGCCCTCTGACCTATTACTAGCCACAAAAAGACTCCAGGAGGACTTGTATCGAATAAGTCACTGGGCTGTTGCTAACAAGCTGAAGTTGAATGCAGAGAAGACGAAGGCAATTGTAATAGGTTCCCATCACCTCCTTAAAACTGTTCCTCATATTCCAACCTTGTTCCTGACTATAATCCCATTAAGTTCCAGCCAACCATAAGAAATCTTGGAATCACTTTTGACCAAACTCTTTCCTGGAAAAACCATGTCTCTGATATTTCCCATCGTACCTTTTCAACCTTAAAGCGACTAAATTACCTTTGTAACTTATTCCCATTTGAAACCCGAAAACTCTTAATTACTTCCTTAATATTCCCCCACTTTGACTATTGTTGTACGGTGTACGGGGGCGTCTCTGGGGACCTTGAGGCAAAAATAAAACGATTGATAAACTGCTTTGTACGATTTATCTTCGGGATCCCGATGGATGCCTCTGTCTCCCGATTCTATGAAGAGTTGAAGTGGCTGTACCCTTCCTATCGTCGTAAGTACTTCCTGGCATCCTTCCTTTACCAAGTCATCCAATCGTACATCTTCAACCTCCTTCAATTCAAATCCTCTGTTCATTCCCGCCATACCCGCTCTCGGTCTTCAGATTTATATATAAAGGCCCACCGATCCGCAGGTTTTGATAGATCTTTTCTGATCCGATCCTCATCCCTATGGAATTCCATTCCTTCTTCCATCCATTATTCCAATACTCTTCCCACCTTTAAATCCAGTCTATTCAGCCACTTCATATCCATGCAGCTCCAACAGATTTGTAAATAGGTACTCCTTATTTTCAAATAAAATTTGCACCCAATTATGTATTAATGCATTATTTTTACTTTTATTATTAATATGAATTTATTCTCTTTTACTGTATTTATTTTTAATGTATTAATATTGCAAGTTTATTTTTATTCTAAACTCTAAGAGTTTATTTTTCTTTAAAGGTTTAAAAGTTATATCATTATTATTTATTATGATTTCATTTTTTTTCTTATTTGTTTATTTATGCTATTATTTACTTGATATCATATTCTTTTTTGTTCTACTCTAAGGCTCTAAAGCTCTACTGATTTTGCATGTAATATTATTCTAAAGGGACATGTCCCGGAATAATTAAAGAATTTATTATTATTATTAAAATTTCGAATTTTAACATTTTTTCGAGTTTTTTAACATTTGGTGTGCTGTAGTTTTATCCGTGCTTGAAATAAATCATATCTAATGCAAAACCATTGACATATCCAACTTTTTGAATTTTTTGGACATTGCAGCAGATTTTCACAGCCCCGTTTCTCTGTAGCTATTCTGAATATTCAAAAATATTATATACAAGCTTGCAAGAAATTTAACATTATTTAAAATTGGTAATGGCAATTTTTTACCTTAATTGCACTGGAAGCTAGTTATTTTGGAAAAAAAGTTTCTTCTTTGCGGTTTTTCATGATGGTGAAAAAACCTGCAAGAATGAGGAGACCGAAAACTTGGATTATTTACAAAATGGACAATACATATAACATAGCTGAAATTAATACATATAAATTATGTATTACTCCATTTTTTGCAAACCGAACTGGGCTAAAATGTAAATTGCAGGAGATCGTGAGATTGCCGATTTAGAGAGGTGTAGTTGACCAAATTTAAAAAAAATTGTGCTCATTCGGTGCAGAATTCGATGCTCTACATCTTTTATTTTTGGAGTTTTTCTGTTAGAGTATTCATTTCCAAGCTGCAGGCCCATATATAGTACTCCGGCTGCATGGTACTTTGGCAAATATTTTTTTAATATCAATACTACAAGGATTCAAAAAATTGCTATCAAAGTTTTTTTCAGATATCAATTTTTTTGTAGGGGCTCTCGGTCTAACTGCTATCAAAGCTAAAAGGCCTTAACTCCAAATCATATTTTTATATACATCTTTATATCGTACCCAAATCGCTCTAAAAACTGCTCCTTTTTATGACATTAGAAAGCCCTAAATCCAATGGTTAGGTCCTAATCATTGGTTTCAGGGCTTTTTAATGTCATAAATAGATTTAGGTTTCAGAGCTATTTGAGTGCAATACAAAAATGTATTTAAAAAAATGTATGGAGTTAGGGCCTTTTGGGTTATAATAGCAATATAGGAGAACAAGGGGTTGGTTCTAGAAATAAGGAGTAATCACAATAATAAATGATAAAAAAAAAAAAAAAAAATTTTTGGACTTAAGGGATCTTAAACTCAGTAAAATCTTGGGGAAAAAAATTACTTGACTAATTCCTCCTTTAACTTAGTTTGTTGTGGAAGTAACATTACTTATTGTTTTAGAACTTAATTCATTATAAAATATGCTAAAATATTGTCTTCAAATTTAAACATGGATATCTAATTTCAGCTGTGGTACTTTTAATACCACTGTCTTTAGTACCACCAAGGATTCCTATAAAAACAGCACCATGCAACCTTGACCTTATAAGATCCATTAAAAAAGAAGAGACCATACTACTAAAAGGAATTAAGATTCTTGGCTCTTGGAACGATAACTGAACGGTATCTGCAGGTCCTCCTTGGACTCATTTGTATACTGATGGTTCTGCTCAGTAAGCAACACAAAATGGAGGTGCAGGCGCGTACTCACATCTCTTTGCTGTTTCGAGGCCGGTTTGGAAATTTTGACAGCAAAATCCACGCAATTCTACTAGCTTTGAAGCCCTCTCAAACATCGTGTTGTTTGTAGATTCCAAGGCAGCTATCATCACTTTAACACAGCCCAATGAGTACCATGTTCAAGACATTTTGAGCTGTCAATGCATTCTATTTAGATGAATTGCTTCTTCGTGGTGGTAAGGTGATCTTTCAATGGATACCAAGTCACTGTGTATCCATGGAAATGAGATGGCAGATAAACTCGCCAAAGAAGGTTTTCCATTGGATCAGTTGGAAAATCTGATCTCGTTCTATGGAGTCAGAGAGGAGATTCAGAATGCAAATCAGGCTTTGCTGGACTTCATTAAGATTAATACTATTGGAAAGCAATGAGGCCAACTCGTTAACATAGAAGAGCGGGTATCAGTAGACCCCTGCCAAGAGGGGATGCTGTTGCGGAATTTTGGATGCTCACAGTCCATGATTATTTAATGAAGCATCTACGCATGAAGTATTGGAGTGGCTCTCCACTCTGCATGTTGTGTAATTCTGGAGAAAATATGGATGCTGTTCATTTAAACGTATGCACGCGCTTACAGAAAATAAGAAATATGACGTCATCCAAATCGGAATGGTACTGGACTGCTAGATCTCTAAAGGTGAAAGCCGAAAAGGAGAGGCATAATTACAAAAAAAAAACTTTTAATCAGCTGCAGGCATCGAAGAAAAGTGACAATACTTGTTTCAAATATTTAAAAATATATAAATTAGAAAATTGTTATACAGAATAAGTCTATTTTTCTTATTAATATAGTTAACAAAAATGAGTAAATTTTGAGCATGTGGGTGTAAAGGTTTGAAGAGGATAATATACTTACTCTACCTTTGAACTTTATTAGAATAGTTATTAAAAATTAGCTAATGTATATTAATGATTTTGCTCTAATTTAATTTAATGATTTAATATTTGCTGTTTCTTTTTCTCAGGATCCATATGATGATTACCTGGAAATGTTTGTTCAATTTGGATATGTCTATTTGTTTTCTGCTGTCTATCCAATGGCTGCATTTTGGGCTGTTTTTAACAATGTCTTAGAAATAAGATGTGATGCATTCAAGCTTTGCTGTGTTTACCAAAGACCTATAGCTAGAAAGGTTAAAGATACTGGAGCTTGGCAGGTGAATATAATTAAAAACTATTTAAAAAGAATGAATCAATCTATATAAACATCAAAGTAGGATTTTTAAGTCCTATATTTCTGAAATATGTCAATACAAAATAAAAATGCAAATTTATGTATTAGATGTTTATGTTGTATCAGCATATCATCCCTCAAACTGCAAAAGGTCATTTCTTAATTTTGAGAAGAGCAAGAAAACTGATTTTTTTTTTCACATTTGGACCTTTTATACTTTGAGGGACCATATATATAAACAGTAAAACCATTTCCTATTTTTTCCAAAAACACAATAAACAAAAGTGCTCACAAAAGTGAGCACTTTTGTTTTAGTTTAGATCATAACTTATTTAAAATTTCATGTATGTTAGTATCAGTAGTCTTTTATAAAGCCGAGATGTTTAATAAACACCCATTATTTTGTTAATAATATGTATATGTATATATATTTTCAGTACTTCCCGTACTTTTTGGATGTTAGAGCACACCGTTTAACCCCAACAAACAATAACATTTATATTTATGTGCTTCTTTTAGTATCTTATGGTACCTATCTATACAGCTACCAGAATATTCTGTACAGAATGTATCTTGTTCCAGAGGGCTTTCCAGGCACTTAGTACATTAAGCGTTGTAACAAACTGTGCTCTTCTCTCATTGAATCCCGCCTTGCGATCACAAGCCCATGACCTGAAGCCAGAAACTTGGCTCCTTATTTTCGTCAGCCTTGAGCATCTTCTCCTTGGATGCAGGCAGATCATACATTATGCTATTCCTGACAAGCCCGAATGGGTTAGGCTTGCTTTGGCCAGGGGCAACTATAAAGCCAAACAGGCTCTAAAACTTCAGGTATAATCAAATTCAAACTAAGTTTGTGTGTATTTGCTATATAAGGCATGAAATGAAATAAATAAAAAATAACAACAGTAGACAGATTCAGTCAACTCCCAATTATCCGTACATGCAGTTACTTTTTCTTATTGCAAATTAATCTTTAGATTTAATCATATACCTATTTGTTGTGAAATAATGTGCTTTTCACTGGTTCTAAAACCTTTTCTTTATGTGTGGGTTATCCGCGAATTTCAATCATCCGTGGTAATCACACCACTCAATTTCATGGATGATCAGGAATTGATTGTATAACTAGTTTATTCTTTGTTTGGCATTTAAAATTGCTAAAAGGCTATGTTTTAATATGTTAAAACTTTTTATTCTTTTTAGAGTAAACTTGATAAAATCACTTTTAGCGTTCAGCTAGCTAATTTTTTTTTTCTTGTATTTAGTCATCATTAAAAATATTTCCTAGTTAAACTATGGAACAAAATTCTGTATTCTGTATTATTTACATGTTTTTTCTACCACTCATTGGCTGTATTTATGATTTATTTTAACCTTTCATAGAAAGTATATAGAGGAAGTATCATCAAGGATCAGTCGATTAAAAATTATTGTAATTTCCCTGAAATACACGTTTGAAGGTCTCTTGAGTCCCTAAGAGTGATTTTTCAAAAATTTCATGGTATTATTTTTTTTTTCATTGATGTCACCATTCTCTTTCCTCTCCTTTTCCCCCTTTCCTAGAACATCTTATTATCCTAAACTGCTCTATTCTTTTCAATAAAACTATAGGAATAAGTAATGATCCTGTACAGGACTTCAATGGAAGTCTTAAGCCAAAAAACGTAAAGTAATGGTCAGCTCAGAGTCATTGGAAAGGTTGTTAAAGAATTTTCTCTTATTTTCTGAATAAACAAGAGAAAACTATTTAAAATCCTTAGAATAATTTCACTTCTATACGAAGTCAGGTAGTTTAAAGAAAACATTATCTATGGTATAGTTATAGACAAAGTGTTATCCATTGTATGGCAATGCCCTGAGTAAATAAAAACTGATCTTAGGCTACTTTTGCAGTTTGGTTTGCTTTGGTATATATGCGGACTGGTTTTTTAGTTGACTCTTTGAGATATTTAAAAAAAAAACAGTTTTTCATCAGCTTTGTCACAACTTCTTTGCATTACCTTTCAGCTTGCTAAATCATTTCTCAGTACCAAATGCAGCATGATAAAACCTTTAAACTATATTGATTATGGCACTATTTATGCTTTTAGTAATCAATTTTATAATTATCAAAAACATCTTTATATCTATATCTGCAGTAGATATCTTTATATTATATCTACAATCATTTCAATGGTTCATTAATTAAATTTAAATTTTTTATCATACATAATTTTTTCAGTAATTTTTAAGTAGTTTTATGTCACTGTTTTATTAAAAACAGTGAAAGATTTATTACACTTCTTTGAAAGATTTATATCTTGGTGCAATTCCTACAACTCTGACCTTACCGATGCATATCCCAAAACAATGATCAATAATGAAAGTTTCAGGAATTTAGGACAACCCAAGGTCCTTACAAATAAATGGAGGATTGCCAGAACAACAAAAATAGACAATTTTTTTTTCAGAAGACTTTTTGGACTATCTTTTTTGGACTGTCTTAATTTTATAGAAATTTTTGGATCTCATGATAAATTGCTAAGGAAAATATCTGCTGTATCCACTCTCACTACTTTTCTTACCGCTTTGGGTTCAAAGTCCTATACAAAAATTGTTTGCAATATTGTGGCTAATATTGGTCCAACCCAAATTGTTTTTTATAAGTTTTGCTTTGTAGGTCATTTAATTTCAAATTTGTTTCTGGAATTATCTGGAATATTTATAGTTTCTAGGTAATTCGAAAAACTAAAAAAACTTAAATGGTTTTCTTTATCATTGTGGCTATAAAGTTCAATATACTATACATTTGCTAATAATAAGAAATAAAATTAGATGGCGGTGCAATGTTAATGGCTTTGTGGTGCTTAACAGGAATGGTCCTTTTGAACAGATATTATAAGACATTGTAAACTTTCATGCTTTTCATATGAATAATAACTTTTTATGTAGGAGAATCTTGGTTGGGGATGCAGTCAATAAATAAACACACAAATAAGGAAACTTATTGTTATGTGTGCCGAAGTTTCGGCCTAAGTTTTAGGCCATCATCTGGGATAAGAAAAGATAACAATAGGTGTAACAACAGTGTCAGTACCAGTAATAATAAGAAAGTTAACAAAACAGTAATATGAAAAAATGTGCATGTGCAATTAGATTTTCCATTGCTGTTGAAGTTTTTTTATGATAAAGGGATCATTTATTAGGTTTTTGAGAGTTCTGATTCCATTTTTTAATTGGATTTTTGATCGCGCATGCACCTTTTGTATTTTCGTTACTGTTGAAGTTGTCTATGATTTAGGGATCGTTAATTAGGTTTTCTTCTGTCTCAGTCCAAGCATACCAGGCCTCCCGATCCCATGCCAGCGCTTTCATGGCATTTATCTGCTTGTCTCTCCTCTGGCCTATTCTAGAAATGTGTTCAGTCCATTGCGTTCTAGGTCGCCCTCTTGGGCGCTTCCCCATGGGTATGGCTTCAAAGAATTTTTGAGGGTCACGGTTCTCATCCATCCGGCAAAGGTGTCCAAACCATTGAAGTTGTCTTTTTTCAAATGTCCGCTCGTTTTTAATGCGATCTCTCCTTGTTCGACCAGCTACTCATCAGAGATATTCTGTTTAGGTGCTTGTCTAGAGGTATCCAGCTTTCACTTCCATATAATAGAGTAGGCTGGTAAACGGCTTTAAAAATGTGTATTTTAACATTTTTCTATACCTCCCTTTTACCTATCAATGTGTTACAGAGGTAGTAGATAGAATTTGCCTTCTTTATTCTGTTGGAGATCTCCTGATCCAACCTTCCATTCCTGCAGATCACTGTCTCTAGGTAGGTGAAGTCATCCAGCATTCCCATTACTTCACCTTTGCTGCGTATTTCAACAACTTCCTGTTTCCTGCCTATATGCATTGCTTTGCTCTTTCTGACATTGATGGTCATTCCTTTCCTTTCCAGCTCTGCCTCCCATACCATTACTGCCTGCTGCAATCGCGCTTCTGAATCCGCTATGGGAACAATATCATCTGCAAACACCATCACTTGCGCCAGAATTGTCCTCATATTCCATATTCCTACAGCAGTGCGAGCTATCCTTTGTTTGCACATCTTCAAAATTTCATCCATGTATATAATGAATAAGAGAGGACTTAAGCTGTCTCCTTGCTTTACTCCTTTCTTCATACCAAACATATCCGACTCTCTTCCGTTAATTCTAATTATACCTTTGGAGTTATGGTATGTGGACTTGACAGCATCTATTAATCCTTGTGGGATATTTTTGGCGGAGAGGGCATTCCATAATTCTTGTCTAGGAACAGAGTCAAAGGCAGCCTTCAGGTCTAGGAATGCCAAGAAGACATTCTTATCTCGATCCCAAGACTTGTCTATGATAGTTCTCAGAGAGTAAATGAGATCTTGGGTTTGGCGTTGTGGTCGGAATGCACATTGCTCCTCTTCCAAATCCTTCTCTACAAGCATCCTCAGTTTCTTTTTTAATTTAATTTTTAATTAGGTTTTCAAGGGTTCTAATTACATTTTTTTAATTGGGTTTTAATCGCGCATGCACCTTTTGCATTTCCGTTATTGTTGAAGTTTTCTATGATGTAGGGATCTTTTATTAGGTTTTCAAGAGTTCTGATTCCATTTCTTGAATTGGATTTTGTATCGTGCATATGCATTTCTCTTTTCTGTTACTGTTGAAGTTTTCTATTATATAGATATCTTTTATTAGGCTTTTGAAGGTTCTGATTCCGTTTTTTGAATTGAATTTTTTATCGAGCATGCGCATTTCGAATTACTAGTACAGTTGACATTTCTTTGGCACAGGAAATCAGAGCCTCTTAAAATGTTACAATTGAAATATTAAAGATGACAATTGATTTGGAAAAGATTACGATTGATAAGAAAATGCTATATGCAAAAGAATTGAAATTACAAGTTTTAGTATTTTTGCTACAACTTTATACATATCTTTACTATAAAAGCAAAATATTAAACTTAAATTTTATCTACAAAATAAGAAATGATATTTTGTGCGTCTTTAAAGTCTTCTCAACTCCTGCTTGATATTCCTGATTTCAAATAACGGTGTTTCCCAGCTAGAAGATGTTACAACTTAATTTGATCTTTACTCATTGACCTGTAGGTATTTTTACTTTTAAACTTATAAGCTGACTCAAATTCACTTTAAAATAGACTTGGTTCACTTTAAGGCATTTAGTCTGGTTCACAAAGAACCCAAACAGAGTTCAGATCAAACATACGCTCATTATTCTACAAAGTGGTGCACCTCTCTGAACAATGACTTGCTAATTAAGAAGGTGGCACCAAATAGTGCGCCATTACTTCTTGTTTTCCCTCATTTCTTTTATATGGGTGCATTTAAATTTTACTTTTTAGTTCAAACAAAACATATTTTCATGCCTGTAAAACAAGTTTATTCTAAATATATTTTTTTATGTATGCAAAAATTCTAATTTTTTATTACTTGTCTAACTGTTAATTTGATTTAATATTTCAATAATTTTAATGTCAATAGTTTTTCTCTTTAAAATAAAATTGTTTAAAGTCCATTTTTTTAATAAAATTATTATATTTAATGATACTTTATTAAAATTTTAAATCTACTTAATTTTATCATTGCAATGTATTTATTATGTATGATTTTCTTATATAGCCCAGTCTATACAACCTGTTGTTCCCATAAATGATAATGTTTTAGGGGAAGGAATTCTCAGATATATATATATATATATATATATATATATAGCGTCTTTCAAACAGCTTCACAACGAAACCCAATCCGCAGTCCAACGTGCCAAATCCCTCTATATCCATTCTGCCCTTTCCAATGCTCCTGATTCCAAATCCAAATGGAAAATCCTTCGATAACCTGAGTTCTTTCCCAGATACCCCAGATGTTCTCAATGACCATTTCTTATCCTCTGCTTCTAGCCCTTCACCTACTGCTGATGTTGAACCTCATAGCTTCAACCCAGAAAACTTCTTTTTCTCCCACGTGTCATATGACGAATTACTTTCCACTATCCTAAAATCCCACACCAATGATTATGGTCCTGACGATATCCCAGTAAAGCTAATAAAATCCTGCCTCCCCATCCTTATACCCCATCTCTATCATATTTACAACTTTTCTCTACAAAATTCCATATTCCCCTCTTCTTGGAAAATTGCTCTAGTCCGACCATTAAATAAAATTACAAATCCCGCCTCACCCCATGATTTCCGTCCTATTTCTCTCCTCTCTAACTTCTCAAAACCACTGGAGCGCCTTGTACAAATTCAACTTTCAAACTTCCTAGAAGAACGTTCCCTCATTAACCCTCTCCAATCTGGCTTTCGACCTTGTTACTCAACACAGTCCGCTCTCCTGAAAATAACCCACGACCTCCAAACCGCCATTGAACACCAAAACCTAACTATCCTCATCCTTTTAGATTTCTCCAAAGCTTTTGACACAGTTGACCATAACATCCTCCTTAACAAATTACAAAGTCTACCTTTATCCAACAGTGTTTTACGCTGGTTCCAATCCTTCCTCTCAGATCGGTCGCAGTATGTAGTCGTTCCAGGACAACCTCCATCCAAGACACGATCCCTCTCCTCTGGTGTCCCTCAGGGCTCCTCATTGTCTCCTACTCTGTTTGCTATTTATATTAATGGCCTTCCCCTTCTTATCCGTCACTCCCAATACCATATCTATGCAGACGATTTCCAAATATACCTGTCCTTCCCATCTTCCGAACTATTATTAGCCACCAAAAGACTTCAAGAGGACTTGAATCGAATAAGTCACTGGGCTGTTGCCAACAAGCTGAAGTTGAGAAGACAAAGGCAATTGTAACAACTTTACAGAGAAGACAAAGGCAATTGTAATAGGTTCCCATCACCTCCTTAAAACTGTTCCTCATATCCCAAACTTGTTCCTAAATAATAATCCCATTAAATTCTATCCAACCATAAAAAACCTTGGAATCACCTTTGACCAAACTCTTTCCTGGAAAAATCATGTTTCCGATATTTTCCGTCGTACCTTTTACACTTTAAAGCGACTAAATTACCTCCGTCACCTATTTCCACTTGAGACCCGTAGACTCCTAGTTACTTCCTTAATATTCCCCCACTTTGATTACTGTTGTGCGGTGTACGGAGGCGTCTCTGGGGACCTCGAGGCAAAAATAAAACGTTTGATAAATTGCTTTGTACGATTCATCTTCGGGATCCCGAGGGACGCCTTTGTCTTCCGATATTACGAAGAGTTGAAGTGGCTTTATCCTTCCTACCGTCGTAAGTATATCCTTGCATCTTTCCTCTACCAAGTTATCCAATCCCACCGTCCATCCTATATTTTCGATCTCTTCCAATTCAAATCCTCTGTTCATTCTCGTCATACCCGTTCTCGGCCTTCAGATTTATATACAGCGGCCCACCGATCCGCAGCTTTCGACAGATCTTTTCTTGTCCGATCCTCATCCTTATGGAATTCCATTCCTCCTTCCATTCGTCGCTCCAATACTCTTATCACCTTCAAATCCCGCTTGTTCAATCACTTATTTTCTATCCAGTTCCAAAAAACATTGTAAATAGATTTTCTATTATGTCAATCAGCATTTGTGAATATGTTCCTTCATTTATAATTTTGTCATATCTTATTAACATACGAATTTCGTGTGGTTTTTGTTTTAAGACATAATCAATTAGAGTATTAATACCTATTTAATATGCTAGTAGTTATTGCATTATGACGTTATAATTTTCATTTGTATTTATTTATTGACTATTCTTTATTTTTATTATTTTTTTTTTATTTTTAATTATCTGTTAACGCATATGTTCCTATATCAACTACTCTAAGGCTCTGAAGCCCACCTATCATTGCCTGTAATTGTTATTCTAAAGGAACTTGTCCCAGAATAAATAAAGAGTTTATTATTATTATTATATATATATATATATATATATATATATATATTTTTTTTTTTTTTTTTTTTTTTTTTTTTTTGCATGTTCTGATTCACTAAACCAGATTTTTTGAAGTAGCCATGTTAATATCCAATTTATTTGTTTCCTTTATTTATTTTTGTTATCTTTATTTACTTACACTGATTCACTGATTTATTTTAAATCCAGATTGAGAAGAGGCATATGGTACAACAATGACCCTCCCTGTCCAGTGTGTGAGTTTGACCTAACAAGTTTTTATCGCATGTGCTGCATTAATAAAAAAAATATTGCATGTTGTAAATAAAGGAAGAACCTTGTTTTTGAATTCAACAAAGTTAATACGAATTTCTCCTTTAAAAATTTAATAGTTTGAGTCAGATAAAGCTATATGTGTTTTTCAGTCATCATTCAAGTCTTTAAATGGCAACTATTCCCCTAAAAAAAAATGGAAAAGTTCTTTTGAGAGGGTTACGAAGGTACTTAGGCAGTCTCCAGTTTTCAAGTAAACGCTTGCTCCATTTTTGGTATTTTTCCTTTCCCCATTTTATTTTCCACCCTTTAATGCATGAAACAATTCATGATGCATTAGACCTTTTATCTAAAGTGCTTTTTATTGAATGAAAGTTTGTGCTTGACTAGTATCGGGAGTTTTTAGTAGTACATACTTTTTTCTGCATTATCATATTTTTGCGACTGGAGATGTTTTCAACTACCATGTAAAACTCATTAATAAATTAATATTCTTTTTAAATTTTTTAAAAAGGAATTGAAAAAAAATTGATTTTACAAATGGTGTTTATATCAATTATTTTACTACAGTAAAATAGTTACTTTTTTATAAATATTAATTTTGAATTACTAAAAATTTAGATTATGACTTTTCTTGTGTACTGACTAATCAATCAAACTATCCTATTCAAATAACT
The DNA here is from genome assembly GCA_948150685.1 of Rhaphigaster nebulosa. Classification (NCBI taxonomy): domain Eukaryota; kingdom Metazoa; phylum Arthropoda; class Insecta; order Hemiptera; family Pentatomidae; genus Rhaphigaster; species Rhaphigaster nebulosa. The sequence continues at coordinate 144,053,216 of OX411306.1, read as the reverse complement.
GGTCTGACATTCGAATCATTGATTCTTCATGCAAAATTCTCTTATCTACTTAGCAGCTAGTTTCTTTTCTTTTGTCCTGCTACCTTATCCAAATATCTTGTAATGTACCAGTAAAATCCTTTGTATGTAAGTTATCATAAAGTATAATTTAAGTGCCTTTTAATATGAATCTCTACTGCCCAATCTGGAATCTATCCTATGGGATGTAATTTAATAATTTTCCTTGATTATGCTGAAGATCTCTACCCTTACCTTAAATCTCCAATTCATTCTAGATTCTCTAGATACATCAAGCACCTCCATTTCTCCATGTATGAACCATATATATTAGAAGAAATAATGAAAAGAAGAGGGATCTTTACCCAACTTCAGATGCCCCTGTCTGTCTACAGATATCACCATTTTTAAACCATTCCATAATTAAATCCATTCTGCTGTCCAATGCACTAAAATACACATTCTGATTCTAATTCCTAATTGAAAACTTGAATTTTTTCAAGAACTTGTCTTCCGAAGAACCAACTATCATTTCTTTACTGGTTTCAGCTGTTCAACACACCTTGTCCCCTGCTCTGAGTTCTCGATCACTCAAAAATCCTGCACTAATTATTTTGGGCCTGATAGCATTCCTATCAAACTTATGTAATTCTGGCTTCTGGCACTTATTCTTGTCCTTTATGTTTTTTTTCCCTTTTTCTGACCAAATTCCATCTTTTCTCGCAAAATGACTTCCATTCTATTCCTCTTTGCTCCAAACCACATAGCACATTACTTAGTCGCAGCTTATAAACTTTCTTGAAGAACGCTATATCCTCATCTCATTCCAATCCAGTTTCTAGCTCTGGTACTTGGCCCAATCTGTTCTTCTGAAAATACCACATAAAATACAATCCACAGTAGAAACTTTATAGCTTTCCATCGCTATCGCTTCTTGGCTGTTCCAGTGTTCGGTTTTGTTGATCATGATATTCTCTTAACCAGACTACAAACTTTTCCTTATATAAATCTCCTGTAGGTCCAGTTCAAGTACTTCCTTTCCAATCGATCTCAGCATTCCAAATAAACCTTACAGGATATTGTCCTTTTCCTACAGAATTTCTCAGTAATCTTCATTTTATCTCACCCTTTTTTTCCATTCAATGACCTACCTCTCTCCATCCTTCACTCCTACATCACCTCAATGCAACTAACCTCTAAACAAATCCAAACTATCCTTTCCACTGTCAGACCCATTGTAAGCCACCAAGAGTTGCTTCCTTAATTTTTGACTACTTCAATGATTGCTGTGCTATGTATGGATGTTTCTTTTATGGTCTTGAGACCTGACTTAATTGACTGGTTAGTAGCTTAATTCTTTATTTCCATAACTAATAAAAAGTCTGTCTTATGTTACACTGTATGTGCTACAATAATAAAACACTGCATGGCTCAAGCATTGTTTATAGTCTATTCCTGCACTATATCTTCTTTTTTTGCATGATAAATATTCTACTTGCTTATAATAGCCAGATTTTATTTTATACTCTTTTAATATTTTTATCAGTATTAAATTAAAAATATTGGCTATTAAATTTAACAAAAGGTTTTTTTTTCAGAGAATAATCCACACCCAGGCTCATAGGCCATTGTGAAATTAAAACTGACTGAGTTTTCTCACATCCTTTTTCTTTCATTTCAGATGAAATTGATATTTCTGATTAGTTATTTTTGTACTTAATATTATTATAAGGACCATTCTAGTCCCATCAACCTCATTGAGAACATTATCTGGGCTTCTTTTACTCATGTTAATATTACATCCAATTATTTTATTAAATGTTATAAATTTTATCTCAAGTTCCTGTAGGCAAGACTGTGAAGGGCTCAAATTAAATTTAAAGAAATTACATCTATGATTAATTACGCACATACACTTTTTAATTGAAGTTTACAATTCCAGATACTTTAACTGTACTTAAATATAATAAATTAATATAATTATATTTATATATATATATATATATATATATATATATATATATATATATATATATATATATATATATACATACATATATATAATATGTAAACAATGTTCTATTAATGTTGAGTATTTAAAAAAAAATTATGCTAAACACTTTATTTTCTCTGTTTGATATGAGCAGATTTATAATTAGTGGTGTTTTATAATTTATTTTTAACTACAGATTTTTATATTGTTTTCTTACTACTTTCGCACTGTAACTTATAGACTTGGTCAGATTTTAATTTGAATAATTATTCAATTAACCTCATTTGTTATTGATGAATAGCTAGCAAATATATTATGTATTATAATCAATAATAATATTTCATCGTATTTCTTATTTGTTGCATGTGATTTTTTGTTTTATTCTAAAATAAATATTTGATATATTAAAAATATTGGAGTATATACAGTTTAAATATTTAGTTTACAAAATTTTAATAAACATATCGATTCAAGTATTGAATTTTTTTTTTTTTTATAAATATAAAGAAATGAAAAATAATCATAATAATATTTTTAATAATGAATGAAATGGATATGAATAACAATAAAAAAATTATTCTTGTTGAATAAATTTCATTTTAATAGTGCCAAGCCTGGTAATGTGCAGTATTTTTAATGGATACATTTTACACTGGATCTTTGAATCTTCTCAATTGAAATTTCTCATGCACATGTGAGAAGCTCCATAAAAGAAGGGCGAATCCGCCGTATCACCAAACTTTTTTTTTTGTTTTGACGACTTGTATAATATTAAATATGCGTGGTATTCTTGGTATATATGGTTTATATAAATCCTGTAGAACATATGATGATCATATTATATGTATCATTTATTTACGAAATATTATACGAGCCATTGAATAAAATAAAATCAAAATTTGTAACATGGCGGGTTCACCCTTCTTTTATGGAGCGCCTCATATGTTATGCAAGTGCACATTCTAGTTTATAGTATACCATTTAATTTTATACTGTACTTTTATATTTAATTCAGGTGTAGTTTTAATATAACCCAAAACATTAAAGATGTTTTTATGACCAAACTAGAGATTGTTATATTTTAATATTTAGAAAATAAGAATTGTAATCTCATTTTGTGCCTTATTGTTGATAATTAAATTTTTGAGATATTTTATTTATTAAAATATAAGCATTATTTATTGTATGTTAGTGTTTTCGTTATTTGATACTTTGTGTGAAATGTATATCAATGGCCTCCTATGATAAGCTCGTAACTGACTTTTTGCTGTAATTTATTTTTTAATTTTTAATTTATATAAACCTGCTAGCTGTGTGGAGCTTAAAAATTAGCAGAAACCAATTTTAAACTTATTTAGAGGATTTCTGCCAATTTTCAGCCCATAGAGCTATCAGATACGATGTTAAAAAAAAATTAAAAATAAATAATGGCAAAAAAGCCAATTACAAGATTACTGTGTAAGGCCATTGGTACATTTATTATGATCCTTTATTTTCCATCAACTTCTAATTCGGAACATAAATTATCAGAAAATCATTCAAAAATGGTATTAAAAAAACAAAAACAATAAGTTACGTTTTTATTACAAACTGCTACATATATCAGAAAGATATAAACAAAATAAAAAATAAAAAAAATTTAAAAAAAGTAACAAAGCAAAATTAAAAATGTAAGAAACAAAAAGTAGAAATAACAAAAAAAAATATGAAAATCAATAATAGCAAAAATGTATAATGAGAGTAAGTAAATATATAATATTTCATAAAAAAATATTGATGAATTATATAAAATAACATGCAGATGCTATAACAATGGCATGCATATAAGAACTAACGAAGGAAAAGAATAAAGCTGATATAACAGATATATGAGACAATTAGTTTCAAAACCAGGTCAATCCATTTTCAAAAATTTTACCTGAGCCACCAAAAACATGAATGTGCCTTATTTGACCAAGATAACTCTATGAGTCTGAGCCCATTTTTATACTTGATTTTTATATGGATTGAGATGCTAGATCGATGATGTAGTGCATTGGGAACTTGTAAAAAATAAAATAAATATATTTTATCAAAAAAGTGGATTGAGGAGATTTTAAAACTGATCGCCTCATCTCTGTAAGTCAGAGGTGAACTGTCGTAACGCCAATTTTGCTTAAATTAATTTTTTAATCTTATTTGCAGTATTGCTTATTTTCTGAGTATATGTATAGTAAATTAGCTAAAAGGGTAGTAAAATACGCAACACTTCAAATATGAAGTTTGACCACTATCCACAACAAGTAATACAGTGCGATCTGGAACTTTTTGCTCTCCTGTAATACTTTGAAAATGTTACAACAGTTTACCACTGAGGTACAGGTTGAGTAAAATTAATATAGAGTATAGATTAATCTAGTATAGTATCTAATATAGATTAACAGTTGAGTATAGATTAATCTGATTTATTTAACTCATCTGTTTTCTATTTTTAAATTTGATCTATTTTAGTCTTGAGAATGGCTCATGTACTTGAACCGAAACATCAGTTTGTAGTAAAAACTTAACTTAATGTTTTTTAAAGTCACATTGACTGATAATCTATAATGCTCATATAATATATCATCAACTTCTAATTAACTTTATTTCTGCTCTACTACTTCACTTTCTGTATTCCTGTATAAACTGAATGTTGATTAAGTCGATAGCTATATTTTATTTGGTCTCCCTGTATCTTACAACCTGTTATTGTTCTCTGATTGGCAATAATATCAGTTTAAACAGGCAATAAAAAAAAAAAAGAATACTATAAAAATTCATGAATCCTTTTATGCATCATTATTGGCTTGATCAGCCTTAGACATGCAAATTTCTACATGTTTTTTCAATAGTTGTCAAATCATATGTTTAATGAAATTGGACTCTCTATTTAGAAGCTCTTTTTAATTTAACTAAAAGCTTTGTCTTGATCAAATGGCAACTGATGGGCTCTTAATGCTGAAAGTTCTAATCCTATTGACCTTTCTATTCTTCTTATAATCAATTATTGGCATTTTTTTTTATTATATGTACTACTCTTTTTGATCTCTAATTGATTCAAATTATTAAATATAATCTATGTCCTACTCTTCTATATTCTGTTATGTATTTTAAGTTCATAGTCAGTGGCATCCTTGCAGGCGGGAAGGAGACAGTCTACTGCGGGCCGCATTTTTTTGGAGTGGTCCCCAAAAATAAATCCGCCCCAGGCTCCAAATGGTTTAGGTAAACCACTGATCATAATCAAGATGTCAGTGGGCTCTTATTAATTATTGTATATAAGTATCAATGAGCATACAATTATTTGGCCTTATAACTTAGCCATTAAAGCTGCATTATAATACAATGTTAACTTTGATAAATATACATATAAATAAATAAGTTTTTATGGGAAACTAAAGAAAACATATATTTTCATAAAAGTTTTTTTTTTCATGTGTTATGTCAACAAATCTGTATATTTAAAGATGTATCATCTCATTTTTTACATATTGTTTGTTGGATTCATATTTTCTTTTGAATTATTACCTAACATTAGTTTGACAACATGAGCATTGGTATTGTTTTAAATATGGATTTATAAATTAAAATAACAAATCTGTTGTCAGCCTTGCAGCACCCTCCTTTTCAGCAACATGAACAAAAGTTATATATATCATGATGAGTTCATCAGCGATGCTGTCCAGAAGTGTACATTTTAAATAAATAAATCTGAAATAAACAGTATAACTATTGTTTAATGATCCTTTTTTTTTTTTTTTTTTTTTTTTTACAGTCAGTCTTTTAAGTGCTTTTGATATCTAAATAAAAATTAAATAATAAAAACAATTATTATGCAAAATTTAATTTTGATGCTAGAATATTTATTTCTTTTCTTAATTTTGTTTCTAATCATCCCTCTCCCACAGTCGCTATTTTTTTATTTATATTTTTATGTGAACATTTTTTTTTGGAATCTGCCCTCATACTCTAGGTTTATCATTTATACTCATTGTATACTTATTTTTTTTAAATACATCTTAGGGTTATACTTAAATACTTAGTTGAAAAGACATACCAGTTATATTTTAAAATAACTGATATATTAAATAAATTACACATTACTTCAAGAAAAAACATATGTATTTTCACAGATAATCTCAAAAATTAAACAAAAACAGTAAATACATTTAAACCTGAGGACGAAATTTAGCAATTTTTTCAAGATCTTTTGAAACAACCTTCTCATACCTCCTCCTCCATATAAATTTGCAAAGATAGGACTCTAGCATGTCCCTCCTAGTCCCACATTCTTTCTTGTTGCGTCGTTTCATTGAAGCCCACAGAGATTTGATCCTCTGGGTGTGAGCACCCGTGGACACATTTTGGCTCTGTTGAAACTTAAAAGCAGCATCATCATACTTATGTGTTAAGTTAACTGGAATATATTCATTATGTTCAGGTTTAATGTCACAAGTAGAGCAATATCTCAGTTAACATTAGAATATATTAATTTATGAACATTAACTACTTAGATAACAGATATATTGTTATTAAATCAGTGGCATGTCTTTTCCACAATAGACCCTACTCCATATTATGTTAATTACTATAATATTCTGAACAAGTCATGTTATGACTTATATGTAGAAACTACCTGGTAATATCTTAATAAAGTAATTTTACTAAATTATAAACTCAGTTTACAGATTCCCAATCCAATATTTTAACTATACACATTAGTCTTGCCGCGAATTAACAATAACATATTAGGATATAAGCTATTAAATAAACTCTGGTTACGTAATCTATTGTCTCTGTATTGTCCAGAGTTATCTCCTTGCTTTATAACCACGCGTGGCTAATACATCCTGCATTGTGGAGACCCTAGAGAAATTTCTCTTCATCTCTTTTCATCGAACCGCCTATCACTCACGCCATCTTCTCGGTGACATCGCTTTTGTGGATTAGAGACCATATAGCTTCGTGAACGGTTGGCTAACAGCTTCAGGTACTCTTTCTGCAGAATGGAGAAAGGTTGATGAGCACTGGAGCGAAGAAGTCGCTGGAGGGAGAACTTGGTGGGGCCTGGTTCCAGTATGTAGCCAGTGGTTGTGCAGTACCAGCGCAATATACCTAGTAGCAAGACTCGTTTACGTTAGTTACTCAAGACTAAAGCTGTTAGGTATGTTTTATTAGGCTATAACTTGTACGTATATGTTTTTAAGTTATCTCTTGCATAGTACAGGTATTATCAAGATTTTGTGCCACTCGATAATAGTTTAATTTTTTTCGTATTTATAAAAACTCAATACTTTTTTATTCAACGATTGTCAAATTAAAAACTACTTTTAATTTCATGGAAGTTAAATTTGTGTACATTTTTATCACTTTTCTTATTATATATAAATATTAACTACTTGTGTTACTTGAATAGCATTAACTAAACGGAAAGAAAGTATTCTTAGAATAAACGAGATATTCAAATTGGCAATAAGACCCTTATTTACTACCATCCTTTTATATCCAATGTTTATTTCGTTTCATAATATTTTTTTTCCAAGGAATGTAGGAATCAAACTCACCTCTGAAGTTTTTGAATAACCAACACCCTTTTCTATATAGAAAATAATGCTTTTTTTCTTGAAAACTGTTTTCTATCGTATATACAATAGACGCTTTCATTGATATTATAATTGATTAACGTGACAAAGAATTTAGTGTTTCAAATATTTTAAGGAGGGAGGAGGTTCCCCTCCTCTTCCGATTGATAAACCTTTACTTAGGTGTATGGAATTCACCTAGTGCACAGGTGCGCCCCTCAGAAAATTTCTGGATATGCCACTGATCTCAGCTTATATTTAATTATACTATACCAACGTGATACAAGATTTATTCAAAATCTTACTTGAGAAAGTTTCGATTCATCAATGTAGATTTCACATTATCTTTACTAAGCCAGTTTTTGAGATTTGAATGATAAGGTGAGATTTCAAATTCAATCCTCCCAGGACGGATTGGAACCGTCACATAATGCGGCCAATCGATGTGATGCGACAAAGAAATCAGAATTCATCCTTGAATTGAAAATTTTTATTTATCAATAAATATATAAAATTAAAACACTTCGAACATCATAATAAGAGGTCTCAATTATTTTTATATAATTGTCAATTATTCAGTATATAGTGATATAATTGTCAGTATAATTCATAATATCATTTTTTGTAATGTAAAACTGTTTCAAATTAATGCCCAGAATAACAATAAACTTTTTAAAATAATAACGTGAGACAATACCTTAAAATAATATAATAATTTTTTTTCCTTTAACGCTTATTTTATTAAAACTGGTATATTTAACCATTAATTCCAGAAGTATAATAAATGTAAATATTAAGTAACTAATGAAGTATTTAGTATAAAATACAGCCTTGTTGACACATACGTCTTAAAAAAGAAAAATTATTAACAAAAACTGTTGCAGTTAGTACAGAAATTATTATTATTATATTAAGGGATGGGAAATCCTTCCTCACCTCGATCCATATGGATATTTTGTGAGATATCCCTCTGTCGTCTAGAGATCCCATAGGAAGAACACACTTCTTACGAAGCACATTATGGTAAGTCCTCTGGTTTAGATCTAGTAATATCTCCAGTTTAAATTGTTGTCTGTTTTAAATACTGCAGTTCAGTGGCGGTTATTCTATTTTTTTCTCCAGAGCACATGGTACCCCTGGCTTTATAAAAGAAAAATACAATACTTTATAGTAGAAAAAATAAATAGAAATATTTATTTAAGATTGATTAAATTTATAGAAACGGAACGCCTTCATTCTGCAGTGATTCCCCTGAGCTATTCCCAATGGTGGAGAAGGGGTTGGGTAGACGTTTGAGGGGATACTCTCTGCCTAAGAGCGCCTCATGAGCACACATTTTTTGAGCACTGGTTCGCCGTTCGGGTTCAACGACTTTTTGCAAAATCTAATTTAGCGTACAAATGTTAATTTCATTTTCAAGTCATGTAATTAAGTTATTTATTTTCACTATGTCAATAAGCTTGTTAAAAATAAATAAATTAATCTTTCTTTCTCAAATAAAAATGATACTGCTTACAATTAGCCCTTTTAACGCCTTATAGCTGTTTAGAAACTGCCTGGCTTTCACTGAATTAGCTGGCGTAGTGTAATCACAAAAACTGAAGGCGTCTCTGCTTATGACGGGTGTTTTAGAGTCGGTTGGTATAAAGATTATTTGTATGAATCCCCGTTGTCACGAAAACAGACAATGACAAGTGCGGGGCGAACCCAGTAATAGCCAAAGTGGTGGACAAGGAGATTCCTATCCTTCAATATTACTGTCCACCACTTAATAGAAACCTTACTCTAGATTCTAAAGTGAGCTATTCATATCCTAGTATATCCGACTGGGAAAGGGGTTCAGCAGCCAATCAAACAGGCAACCTATTCTGTTTCACGGATGGATCAAGGAAGGATTCGACCGGCTTGGAGCGGGTGTCTATATCGAGGATTTAGGCAGTAAAATAACTCTACCATTGGGACTACTGTGTTCCAAGCAGAAGTATTCGCAATACTGTCTGCAGTCACATGTTCGGAAGTTATCGGTTGCGACAGGGCCGGAATTACCATCTGAGAACCCCATTCTTGGGCCAGAACCTTCAATAGACATCTCTAAAAGGTATCAGCGGAAGAAGGTCCATGATTGGACATGGAAAATAGCAAGTAAGGAGTGGAGGGAGTGCGTAGACCTTAGACTGGCTAAGGAACTAATTAAAAAATCCTCTGCTTCTAGAACCAAGTGGCTGCTGGATCTCACCAGAAAGGAACTCCGACTGCTTATCGGGGTACTTACAGGTCACTGCTGGCTTATAAGACACTTAAAGATCTGTGGAATAGCAGGGAATGAGACCTGCCACTCCTGTGGGCACGCTCCTGAAACTGCTCTGCACTACATAGCCGAATGTAATAGATATGGTCGCTAAGATACAGATTGTTAGGATCTGATTGAATCAGAGAACAAGAGGCTCCCTCCATTGAATGGACATCCCTTGGGAATTCCATCAGCAAAACCAGAAGGTTCAAAATGGAGGGTTAATAAGCTTTCTCTATTGGTAACCACCCATGGGGTAGGTAAAAAGGACCATGAGGCCCACTTGCCGGACTTTGTCCCCCCACTCTTGCCAGTACCAGTACCCCGTTGTCACGATCCAGGAACCGCCTCTGCTGCAGTCTGTAAAAGACAAGGATTTCATATAAAATGTATGTACATACATACATAATGTGCTCAGCCTTTTATTTAATTTCTATGCACAAACAGCAAGTGGAATCTTTCCGCTTATTTCATCTTTTTGAGACTATATTTTAGCAGATAGTGAACCTTGACGAGACCAGTTATTGTTCTCGGTTAAAGTTAGCCTGTTTCTTTTGCGAATTGATAGGGAGTTTGGATTGTTTCAGATTTTGAAGCCCAGTATGTTTCCTTTTTCTTTGTTTAGTTGGAGCTAAGATTTAAAAATCTAAGAACTTAAATTAACTCTTTTGTCGAAATTGAGATAATACTATTTGAACATTAATAGCAATATTTACTTCCGTCAGCTATTTTTTCAAGAGAAAAATCCACCCACACTATCAAATACGAGTTGTTTTAAGCAGCAAATATAATTTCATGAGTAATTTCAAAACTCTACGGGCCAGAATCGAAATGCGCGTGCGCGATGATAAATTCGATATTAAATTTGGAATTATCGTCATTAAGAGGCTTATCTATAAGCTTAATAATAGCCCTTCCCGGACAATATGCTCTGCTCTTATAGTCCTACTTATCTGATAGGTACTTCAGAATGAGACAAGAAGATTCGTATTCTGGGCTCCATGAAATATGCGCCGGTGTTCCGCAGGGGAATGTGTTAGGCCCAATACTATTTCTGCTCTATGCCGCTGATATCCCAGAACCTGAAGAAGATGGTATTGAAAGCCAGCGGAAGCTGAAAGAGAGAATTCCATGACGTCTTGGTCAAAAATCGCTGTGCATTATATCATTCTAATGCATCAAGTCTGGCGCACGGATTACTTTCTCGGCGAGGAGGTATCAATTATACCAACATTTCTTATATATAAACATATATTTCGGTGAAAACAAAACTTTATAACACGTAAATATGCCGTATTCATCTTGAAAAAATAATTCTTTATATTTTCTTAATAAATGTGAGTGGAAGGACACATCGCAAAAACAGTTAATCACTGGGAAAAATGTAAAACAAAATATTTATTTATCCCATATTTTTCAGTGAAAATATAGGAAACAGATAGCAGCAAATAATAGCTGCACAAACCTAATTGAATCAGTAATTTTAGTAATGATTTCAGCGATAACTTCTGTGAAATGCCAAGTACCTGCAAATTTTACTATTTTTGTGTTTTGTTGCATTTTAACTTGTGGATTTTTACTCCTTTCCCGGTGCCAAAAATACCTTATGGAATATGTGACGTCATTGATTAAAATACAAAATAAGACCAATTTAATTAAGAAATTGGCTACCTTAAATCTCCAACCATAATTCAAACCCAATTGTCTCAGTTCCACAAATTTTCAGATACGCTGCTTTGGCTTTAGACCGACGATGTGTCGTTTCTGAAATAACCGATTCAATTTAATACAACCCCTACTTTTTAAAGGTTATCAATGCTGTAAAATACTGAATAAATGAAATTATAATTTTGTTTTACCTCACGCCCCTAAATGAGAAATAAGTTACAGTTGCAGATAAATAACTTACAGTATCAGTTAAATGAGTTACAGTTACTAACCTGAAGTTAACCTTAAAAAAGATAAAATGTGTGTGCGGAAGTTCCAGGGGTATGAAATCGTCATGAAAGCAATTACGGACATCTACATACCTATGCACGCACGCAAATGAGTTTTTTATAATGTAGATTAATTGTTGATTGTAGAATTTTCGGTATCCTTTATTTATTTTTAAATTAGTTTTATTGTGTAAATTAATTCATTCCGAAAGTTAATATTATATTTATTTGATATTGGCACGAAATAAAGGGAAATGAATAGATTTATTAAGCCCGAATGATTGAGTACGTTTCGTTAGATTTTACTGATTAGGATAACAATGTAGCTAACTAGATCAGCAGTTCGGAAGCTCTGCGTACCAAATGCAAATTCTTCACTAATACAACATGGCATTCGTTTCCTATTAATTATATGGCAGTCCTTTTGTTTGTTTGTGTTGTCTATCCTCTTACAACGCAATGACCAATTCCGCAGTCTCAAATACCTCTTTCATTGGTGAACTGTTTTAGTATGATCTTAATATGTTTTAAATGGGATATCGTTTCTCTACAATCAACCATTCCTATACTTTCCTTTGCGTGATTATTGTAATGATAATTAATGTACAGAGTGGGTCGGAGTAACCGAGGTTGCATACGCGCGTGTAATTGGTATTTGAATTTAAACCCAGTCGAGCATAGTCAACAACCAGGTGTTGCATGTTGCATTTCCATGTGCTTGATCCAGACGAATGACCGATCGCTCTCCACAGTGGACCACGTAGCCCGAGGCCCTGTGGTTCTTGCTGGTCACTTGAACACCATCAGCCTACTGAAGGCAACTCACACTATCTTTGGCTGTTTGTTAATGATACTAAGCGAAGATGCACATGGCATCTTCATTCATAAGAAAAACTCAACTATCGAAAATTTGTTTGCATAGCATAGTATCTTCATCCACTCACGTATTCAATTATGCATTAATTACCTATTATAAAATAGCTAATATAAACATTTAACTAATATAAATATTTCCGTTAATTTATTTGGCATGATGCCATAATAATTATAGTTATTATGCACAAATGTTATGAAGAGCAGATTCATAACTTACACTCTGATCGCTTAAGAGTAGTCTTGAAAATTACCTGATATCAATCATATCTTTCTTCAACTACAATTTTACGCACCCCTTTTTAATCTTCGTGATAATGGAGAGCGAGGTGTACTGGAATCCTTGAAATGGTAAGACACTGGATTTTAAAGACTTTGAACCACATTCTCGAGCGCTGGATCAACCGTGTATTGACCCATCGAGTTGAGATATCCTTCTGGAGATCATCCAGTCTTTTTAGCATGATACTTGAAGCTTCAGTGAGTTAGAAGCCTATCTAATAGTAACTGACTCCTTTTATAATCATTGTTCAAAAATTAGTATTTGTTTGATTCGATTACGAGTACTGCATCCAAGATTCTTCATAGGTTGTATTAGTACATGTAAGTATATTTATTATTTTCCTTTCATCTCTGCCAGCTCTAAAAATAAGTTTATTAACTCTAAACATATAAGTTTTCCGAAACTTAATAATTGTATCTCTGGCTTAGAACTAGGGTGAGGGCAGAAGGGACAATTGCTTCGGGCAACAGACTTTTGGAAATTTTATTTTTTGGTTAAGTAAAAATACTTGTTTCTGCTCAATTTTAATAATTGCCATAGACCTGAATATTTTAAAACAAGATCATGAACATTTCCGCTGTGAAAAAAGATATGATAGTGAAATTTTAATGTTGCAATTTGTAAAATAAGTAATCATGTTTTTTTTTTGTTTTTTTTTTACTTTTTTGGTTTGATTTTAATTCAGTCAATAAAATGAAATAATTTTTGTATTTTATTGGGAAGGAGAGAGGTGAAAGAAGAGGTGGCAAAATTTAGCTTGCCCTCTTTCCTGGCAAAAATCCTAATTCCGGCCATGGCTTTACACCGTCATATATTTTATACATGATTCTAGAGCACTTAGTCGAATCAGGGGTTGGCTTCATTCCTTAAAATTGTTATTGTTTGTTTGTTTAACATTCAAACTAGGCCCGCTCAAACGGGCGGTGAGAGAAGAAGAGGGCACTCGCAGCGGATGGCATAATTTAGAAGGTGACAAATTTCTAACGAAATTATATTTTTAGGTTAAGAAAAATAATATTTGCTTCTCCTTTTTTATCGCTTTGACCTTAATTCAATCAAATAAGTCAGTTAATGTTATGAGATGATGATATTTATTCAGAAATATATCACCTAATATACTGGCTGCTCTATTGCCTACTTATCTGATCCAGAAAAAGTCGTGTTTTTTCTCTGAATTTCTCTTGTATCCCTTTATTACATAAGAAATTCACTCGAATCGTAGGAAAAAAAATATCTATCATTTAGGTTTTATTGAAAGTCAAAACAAAATTAGAGTATGTTCATCAGTCATACGAGGAAAATGTACTTGAACTTCTTACCATTTTAGTATGCAGACAGTGGCATGCCAAGGGAACAAAGGACGGTCCGCCTCGGGTACCATAGTAGGAGCGTAAAATTGGAGAATAAAAAAAAAATTGTATTACTCAAATTGGAAGTTTATTTCAAACATTATTTTTGTGCATAACATTTTATGATCTCATCATGTATAATTTTACGATGTAAGCTACTCTTGTTTCTAGTATATTTGGAAATGTAAAATTTAATAATAATTTTTTTAAAGTTAAATTCTAATGTGAAAATATTACTTTACCATAAATTCGCTGTTATCGGAGGTTTACAAAATAGAAAAATCTTTTTTTATTTTTAGTTAAGGCCAGGAATATTATAAGTATACCTCTAAAATGAAGAGAGGATCGAGCGTCCGAGGACCTTGCACGCCACTATACGTAGGATATTCTAATCACTGATTGAGTAATTCATTTCCTAAGTTTCTTTAATTAATATTGAAATATTGAATCAGAATTTATTATTTTAGAAAGTTTTAAATTATTTCTTCATGTTTAAGATTTATATTTATTTTAGTAGTGACTGATTTTATTTTTGAATAAAACATTTCTCATTTTCTATTAACTTTCACGCATATTCACTTCATATAACTGGAGATTTTTTGGTAGATAACTTACTATTCTTACTATTATTTACTAACTTTAAAAAAAAAAAAATTAAAATTCTTTGGAGTTAAAAGATCTTTGAGGCACATCTACAGGAAGTAGGTATGTAATATGGAACAACGTTGTTAAATTTATGTTTTTTACATATATTACATTATTTGTACACAGTAAAGGAAGTATTGTAATCACGAAAATTTTCGGTTTTCCGATATCAACGGAAATATCCATTTTGACCAATCCTGAATCCATTTTGACTAGTTCGTCGTGACGTCGTACTTATATCGCATAACTCAAACACGGTTAGCTGTAGAAAGTTAAAATTTTGTATTCCGGATTATTGTATGATCTAGTTGTGAACCTCTCTTTTTGGTCACTGAATGATTACCGGAAGTGGTACTTTATTTAAAGGTCATTACTGATTTTCATCAAAAATTAAATTATGAAAAATTTCTCAAATTTGGTATTTAAGACTTTCATACTAATATAAACTGCATAAGAAATTTTAGTAAAAATTGGCAAACCGGAAGTGGTACTTTACTCGAAGGTCACGTTAGACTTTCACCAAAAATTATATTAAAATATAATCTAAAACATCTGAAATTTGGTAAATTAGACTTTTATATCAATGAAAGTAATATAATAGATTTTGGTTGAAATTGAAGATCCGAAAGGGGTATTTTGCTTGAAGGTCATAAGAAATACGTCAAAAAGTATATTGACATTTATTACAGAGAGCATATGGTTCGGTGATAAAGGTTATAAACGCGATTTTTTTCCTCCCCATTTGTGAGCTGAACAAGTTTGCAGTAGGAGAATAAGATATACGTTAAGCAGTTTCTTCCGCTTAAAATGCTGAAACCGTCGATTTCCAATGCTTTATCTAGTGATATAGACAGTTCTAATGTCAAGGAACACGAAAAAATGTCTTGGGGACTTGTTACCTACTGAAAGAAAACCACACATAATAACGGATTAAGAACAAGAACTAGTGTGCGTGTGTATTTATCAGTGTGTGTCTATATGTCAATATTTTTTTGAGATACTCCTATCTATGTTCGGAAACTAGTAACCAAATTCAGAATCACTTTTTGAGCCACCGATTTATAGTTTAATAGCCGTACAAGGAAGTCATGGGGTGTCCTCATCAGATATTTTAAGTATACTCTCAACTATAATAGAACATTATAAATTGTTCTTGAAGAAAACACTCCTGTTTAGTAGCACGTGTCTCTCTTCTGAAAAATAACTGTATGTACATAATTTGGCCATTTTTATTGTTTTATTTCTTTACGGTTCTGAATTCTGAGTATGTTGACAGTCACGGTCTGAAAAACAAGATTCTACAACATTCAAACCTCCGGTGACAGTATTCTTATATAAATGAGATAAGGTGTCGAAAACGACCCTCAAAAGCTAAAAACAAAACGGTACTCGATTTTTATACGAAGATCACAGAAATTGCGATCACTTCAACACGACTCAACCGATTTATACGAAACTTGGGAGTGTTTTAGTGCTCTATGAACTACAGGAAATGGAACAAACCACACTCTCGTTATCGAATTAGAACTGGATATACAAATGTTGGAGAGTTTTTCATTATTTTAAACTACCTTTTCTCTCTTAGAAAGGCATAAAATAAAATTGGTATGAAATCAGAAATTCAGCTTTCCAACGATTGTAGTAACTTTGAATTTGGATGAAATCCTGAGGAATAATGAATGCTTAGGTGAACGCCGGACATCGGGAGGAAAACAAAATCCTACAGAAAAATCTAGTCCAAAAATTTCTATCAAAATTCTTATTTAAGGATTTTAAATAACACTAAAAAAGATTCTGATTTGCTTTTTCCTAAAATAGTTTTTTTAAACTATTTTATTGTAAGCGTCTTTTGGTTACGCAATTTGTTACAAGTTTTTTTTTCAATATATAAATTTGTATTTTTACTCATTTAATACAGTCGGCAATATTTTTTCTTATTTTGCACAAAAAAACAACAACAAATCGATTGTTATAGGAGAACATTGAAATCCATGGAGAACAAATGCAGAAAACAATAGCATTAAAAGTTGTTGAAATTATCTAAAATAATTTTTTTCTTGGGTCTCAAGGCGCATTGGCAAGCACTCTCGGGCACATGTCTAATATATTTTTGCCTAGTGTCAGCATAAAAAGTTTCAATTAAATCAGTCTGTAGCTTCCATCTTCTTGTTAGAAAAATTGCTTTACTATTTTTTTTTTTTTTTCAACAGCAAAATTGCTTTACTAATAAATATTCTTAATCTGAATTGAATTAAATTTATTTAATTACATATTAAAAGGATGGGCAGTGGTGACTTTCCAATAAAAGTATTTATTAAGTTTGTAGCATAAGAATGCCAACGTTTCGGGGATATGCTCTCATCAGGAAATATTTCTTGTTTTATTCTTTTATGTTACAATTGATAATAGATATATAATTACAATTTTGTCAAATTTTTAAAATTAATATTTTTTAAATTAATCTTTATAGATGCATACTAAATTTGTACAGAAGAAATTAATCACAAATATTTTCAGTTTATTGAAAAATTTTCTCTCATTACAAATTTTATTTCTAAATAAGAAATTTCTCATTTAGAAGCCATTATTTAATTGGTATTTCTTATTTTGGTTGGATATTTTGAAAAAATTGGGAAGTTAATAATAGAAAACTTCAATGAAGGCAAAGCGAAATATGTCCTGCGGGTTTGCGGACCCAAGTGAGCCCACCTTTATTTACACACCTTGCTATTTTATACCTAATAGAAGCTATTGTTCAGCAAGTCAACATTTTGGTTTATTTCCAATAATGAATCGTCGTAACCGACCAAGAAAAAACAATTTAACAAGATACATAGGATCCAAAAAATGGAATAAAAAAAATGCCGTCCGCGGCTTTCCTCCGAGATTACTGAACCGATTTTTTTTTTATATTCAGCCATCCGCGATTTCGTTTCAAAACGGTGGCCAATTATTGGTTTAAAATCTCCATATTTCGGCCATTTATGAAAATAGAAAAAAAATATAAAGTATTTTGTAAATATTATACCAAAGTATGTAAAAAAATCAATCCAAATAAATTTTTATTATTATTTTTTATTTTATATATATTTATATTTTTGATGAAATACTTATGAATCTGAGATTTTTCTCTCCCGTGAGTTTCAGACCACTTATATTGTTAGCGACTATTATTCATGGATACAAATTGGTCTACTACTGTGGAGAAAGATTAGCAGTTACATGCACGAGACATGATCATGTAATTGTACTCAATATGTATTATGTTAAGTGTGTTGTGAAACATATATGATCAAAAAATAATTTATAGAGAAAAATAAACAATAAATTGAGGTAATCCAAACAAGGATTTAGATCAATAAAAAAATTAAATAATAAAAAGGGAAGGTTCGAAAGGCAGTGACAATCATTTTTTGAATAGTCAAAAATAGTGAATATAAATGTTGGAAAACGGTTTCAATGTGTAACTCGCAGCTTATTCCAATAGAGACCTGTGAATGTCGAAACGTATATGTGTGGTTTACACAATTTATAATAGCAATAGTTAGATAATTATGTGAAATTATTGCAATTAATTATTTTTTTTTTTGGCTAAAGACAATCATTGAAGTCCTATACAACCCGAACATTTATTTTACCTTGTATTTTTGTTTATATTTCTCTTATTGTAGTTTGTTTTCCAAATCAATTGAAACCTAATAACGCTATAAATTTCTTTGCCTCAAGAAATGTCAACAATATAGCTTATCAAAAACTAGCTCTTACTAATAGCATATCACCCCCTTCAATTCCAATCTTTATAAATCTTATTCTTCATCCTTACTCACTTCCTATACTAAACATCTGGTGCGGTGCGCATCACACAACTTTTCTTTACCAATCTCTAATAATTATCTTTAAGATTATTTTAAAGAGTTCACATAAAAAGTACTCGAAACAACCCCAACTTTAGTACTACAAAGTTTGTCAAGCTGAAAATATATTTTAAAAGTTTCGATTTGGTTTCCATGGAATCATTTAGTTTCCATTAAATAATATAAAAGTAGAAATTATTAAATTACTCCAATTCTACTGTTATGTAATTACCGATTCGGTCGCATTCGTCTCCTTCCGGACACGCTCGACTTTCCATCTAGGGTCTAGTAGTCCTTATGAGATACGCTTTTTCTTTACTAATACCGGCCCGATTTAAATAATTCTTTTGTTTTTTTGGTATTTTAGATAATTTAACTATCTTTCATATGATTACATACAAAATTTACCATAAAATGTTCTGTTTTTGAATTACAATGTAAAATCAGTGATATTAATGCCACTTCCGGTCAGTCCGAGGCACTATATATTTGCCAATAATGGCTCGATTTTGATGATTCTTTTTTGTTTTTTTAGATAATTTAATTATCTTTCAAACAATTCTATACATAATTTACCATAAAATACTCACTTTTTGAATTATGCGCAAATAAAATTTTCTCTTTGCTTTATCTTTTTCTCGTACATTTTCTCGTTGATAAACTACATACATGAAAAGTTCCAGAACTTTAAGGAGAAGACAGACAAGTTTCATCAAAACGTCAAACGTTTCATCAAAAAAGAGAAAATTTTAAAACAGTGTAAAATCAGTGGTATAAATGCCACTCCCGGTCAGTCCGAGGCGCTATATATTTGACAATACTGGCTCGATTTTGATGATTCTTTTTTGTTTTTTTAGATAATTTAATTACCTTTCAAACAATTCTATACATAATTTACCATAAAATACTCACTTTTTGAATTATGCGCAAATAAAATTTTCTCTTCGCTCTAACTTTTTCCCCTACATTTTCTCGTTGATAAACTACATACATCAAAAGTTCCAGAACTTTAAGGAGAAGACATTAGACAAGTTTCATCAAAATCGTTAAAACCGTTTAAGAGAAAATTTTAAAACAGTGTAAAATCAGTAATACAAAGTGACACTTCCGGTCAGTTGATTTTGACGAAAAAGTTGCTGTACCATCCCACGAATGTACCTACCTTAAATACGTATTTTCAGTTTGTTACGACTTTTCGTTTTTGAGCTCGGATGTTCACATACCTACAGACACAGACCATTTAGCGAGACGGCTATTTGGACTCATGGGACCTTATAACGTGTATTTCCGTTGAAAACTCGAATTCGAAAATTTTCACGATCGCAATACTTCCCCTTATTATATGTTTCCTAGAGAGGTAATGGAAAGTAAAAATAGCTAACTGTGGACTGGATAGAGTTCGTTCAAAGGTCAAAAAAAGTAATATACAAATAATCCATTTTGATGTTTTGATGTGTTGCAGACTTCGATAGATCATAGCTAGTTATTAAATCAAAACTGTGGCGGATCCACAAGAGGGAAAAATAGTAGATTTTCCCTATCAAAATAACCATTGAGGAAAAAAAAAATATGGCTTAATTTAAAATATACCTACTTTTATCAATATTCGTGAATAACTATGATAAATTATCATTCATAAGGTAGGCGGGAAATTAATCTTGCTTCAACTTGTGAAAAATGGATCGCCAAAATTATGTAATTTTTTATGCAAGAAGTGAAAACATTTTTTATCCTCAGATTCGGAAATTTCCACTCGCGTATTACGTTTTAGACATCAAGGAACAAAGTAAGTTCCTTGTCTATCTTTCTATCTGTGATTCAAACAATTTAACGGAGACATAACACCTACTCTGCCGCGATATGTTAAAAAAACCAACGTTTTGGATACAAATTTCGCATTTAGGGTTTAGATATGTCATAAAAAGGAGTAATTTTTAGATCAACTTGGGCATACAAATTTTTTTTTTAGAAAAATGATTTGGAGTAGGGCCTTTAGCTTATGGCTACAGTTAGACCAAGAGTCCGTAAAAAAAAATTGATACCTGAAAAAACTTTGATAGCAATTTTTTTAATACAGCAGTACTACCGTTAATAAGATTTTTATGAAATTTTCAGGGATTATGCGAGTTGGTATCTAGATGCTCCGATATTATTTTAATCCCCCTCTTTCGCTTGCATACGCGTAAACGGATTTTCCATTGAAACCTGTATTTCGAAAAAGGTCCTTCGGCTTTGGCCCAAAGTTGGCGATTAGTGTAAAAATGGTCCAACATGAAGTTTATCGAATTTCATCCCCCAATTTTGCTTACGCATGCGCAAATTTATTACATCATAGACTCAGGAGAGCTCAAGCGATTAATCGAGAATTTTGGGTTGTTAGTATTACAAGGCCTTGATAAGCACATAAGCATTCATTCGTTAGAAAAAATTCATTTTCCATAATTTGTAATTTAGCATTTCCATCCACTCATGTCTTCAATTTTAATTACATTGGTTAAGTACATGGTCCATTGATTAAGTACCTGAAGTCATATAAATGGAATCCTAATAAAGGTCAAAATAGTTTAAAATTGCTTCAAACTGATTTTTTTTTTCTTTTTTTTCATTGTCTTGTTCATATTCTGCCAATTCCTCCTGATAGAGCAGGGGCGTACGCAGAATTTTTTTCGTTGGGAGATTTAAATGTTTTTTGGGTGGGTGGAATTTAATAAGAAAGGTCTATAATCGCCAAATTGGTAATAAGTTTTAAAGATAACGTGAAAATTGGAAAAATATTATTGTTAAAAATTACAGAAAATATTACTTAAATTAGAAACTTTATCCTTTTTCGTACATTTCGGATGGAATATATCCTCCAGTCCCCTCCCTACAGGGGACACTCCCTTCGTGCACCACTGCAACACAGGATAAGACAACACAATCACATAATTCTACATATCATACTTCTCATATTCCTTCACAATATGCAACTATTTAAGACATTTGATACAAGGAAGGAGACATTTAACGCAAGGAAACAGTTATGAAGCTGCTTGACAGCATCGAGGATGACAATCTCCTACCTTAAAATGAAGAAACTCTCATAACTTTCCGAGATTTCGTCTTTTTTGATGAATGTTTAGCAGCAGCTAGGATCATAAATGTCGAGGAAGTTTTAGACTCCTTTTGAAAAAAAGATGAAAAAGAAACTGAAATGCCGACGATCAGTTCTGGCAAAACAATTCATCTACAACGTGCGTCATATGTTAGCAAAATCGGATGTTGTTGTAAACTAATTTTTTAATCTGAACATGGCCAACAAAGCCACCTACAAGACGGGTCTTCAAGCATTGCAGCATAAGAAAATAACCCATTTTTTCAAATGCGAATATTTTATGGCTTTGTTGATCTAATTATGTTGTTAGTATGTACCATCAAATAAGGACAATTTTGTATTAATTTTGTTATTTCTTATTTTTTTTATTTATTACAACCGATTATTGGAAATCTCGATAATTCATATTTAACTCTCGGACCCTTGACCATACGAATTATCGGTATTCAGCTGCATTATTATTTATTATAGTATTATAATAATTCCGAAGCAGGTTAAGCTTTGTGTTCATTTCGCTTTCCGACTTGACAAAAACAAATATGACGAGTTTTCACCAAATTATCGAAATTTTTGTTGAAACAAACATCTCAATTCTCTTTACCACCACGTGTCTCTAGTTAAGCACACAATTAAATCTAATTGCTCCATTGTTTCCCGAAAATAAGTTCCATCGGCAAAAGGTTATGATGTTTACTGTGCCAAAACTGAAATATTTTGAGTTTTATATCTAAACTTTGTTTTGGTGTTTATCATTACCGTCACACTATTGATTTTTTTACATGGACGGGAGTAAGATGTATATTTCGTGGAAGGTTCTCCACAGATGACCAGTGGCAGCCCTGCAAAGATCTCGCCCTTGCCCAATGGTCCACCTTTCACTTTAGCTACACCATTCACATAAAATTGACTTATTTCCGTCAAGTATTTTTATTCTTGTAGTTACCACTCCTTAACCTTTCTCCTAAAGTATTGTTTTGAAGTTTTTAAAATTAATTAATCTTCTACTCTATTAAAATCCTAACAGAACGGCATTCTGGTTTTTGACATAGCTCTATCGATTTTACTTTGGTGGGCTCTCAAAGTTCAAATTTTAATTACCATTCCATAAATATACTCATTACCCAATTTATAACTTCATTTTGAGAGGGTAATGAGGTAATAGTTTGGTTATGAAAGTCTGATTGAAAATCAATTACGTTATCGATTTTATCTATGATACAATCAATTGAAATTACATCACTCGTGTCTAATTGTGATCCTTACTTTTGTTAATGTGTTGAAATTAGTTTTAATCACTTCCTAAAAATTCAAATTTCAAAAATACCAACATGCGGATTGTTTCAGGTTAGGAATAATTCTTTATTAAACGGTTGGACAGTAAGTTCTTCATTACAGCCAAGTCTCATTACCACCTCAGCAAAAAAAATTTATTATCATTGCCGCAATTTCTATAAATTGGGAATTTTGAAGTCCTTGTAAATTTTTAGCTTTTCCTGAGAATAACTGAATCATTGAACCGTCTTCAAGTCATATAATGTCTCTATCTGGATAGCCTTTTTTATACTGTTGATAAATATGCTTTTTACTCCTCATCAGGCCTGAATAAGCAAAACGTTGACTTCTTAGATGTTTATTGACTTATTTGAGAGGCTTGAGGTTTTGTACTAGAATCTTAAAAATTTTAGCTTAAATTCTTAGTCACAGTTCACCTATCATGTCGCAAGGAAAAAAAAAATGCGAATTCAAGTGAATCCTTTTAAAATTATCGCTACATAGAGGAACGTCAAAATGTTCCAATGATAGATTTTCTGTATTTCTCAATAGGGGAAACTAAATTTAGAATAACTTCCTCTGAGGCAGATATCGCAGAGGCTGAGGGAGTGGTTTCACAACCTTTTATCGCCTTCAATAGGCGATGTTCATCTACCGAGGCGGCATCAGATACAGGATTCTTTAGTCCATAGGTCCTTTCTACAACTATGGCTTCGTAATGAACACAGATTTTAAAAACTTCTAAGAAATAAAAATTATTGTCAGTCTTATTTTTTAATGGAAGTAGTCATTAAAAAACTATGTTGCGGAGAGTACAAATAACTGTGAAGTCTACTCGAAAAGGTAGAAATGTTTACGTAAAGGGGTCCAAGAAAATGAGCATTGTTGCAAAACATGGCTATTACAGCCCCTTTGAGGCCTATTCTTCTCGGTAATCTCCACTAGCGAGGAGTGATTTTAATCAACTGTATCATTCTATTTGCTTCAATGCGAAGGTGGAAAGCAGAAGACCGAAACGTTGTATTTGAATAACTGACTTCACAGGGAAGAAAGATTTAGACATTCTAACTTTATTAAAAAACAGCCACCACCTTCCTATCACTTACGACGAAAAGGCTTCAACGCTAGTACTAAAATATTTAAAAACGCACTTATCTCGTCAAAATTATAGCAGCACCTCCTCCAGAATATATTCTCTTAATACTGACAACACTAAAAAGTTTGTGTTATTCAGTAATTTTTTTTATTTGTCAGCCTAGGATTATGATGATTTCTAAAGACAAACCATAGTCGGTGATGACCCAATAAACAATCTAAATTTTATGTAATTTACATCATGAATTTCAACCTATTGAAATTATTACAAATAACGACGGTTAAAGATATAACCCTGCCAATTCTGCGGATTCGGTCAGGGTCAAACAAAGCCGTGGAGAGAAATCAAGTTCTCTAGCGGCTGCCAAAAATTCTCCCAAGGTGTTAGCATTTTTGGTTTTTACTTATTTGTACCCATATAAACAAGTTCAAAAAATAAAACATTCTACCCCACCTTTTGCGTCATAGAATCTCTCTACTGGCTGGTCTATATGTGGTAAGGAAAGTAAAAAGTTCAATACGCTCTAATAATGATCCGATTTGAATGTTGTTGTTTGTTTTTTTCATTTTGCAGGGAATTTAATTGACATTCAAATGATTATGAACCGTTCGATAGATGATTATGAGTTATGCGCGAATAAAGTTTTATTTTCTTCATAACTTTTTTTTCAGAGGCGTGTTATATTTAGAAAATTAATGGTGCTTTTAGGAGAAGATTTTGGGAAAGTTTCATCTTAATGGTTAGAGCCGTTTTGGCGCTACAATCTGTAAAAAATATGTTTTTCGGCTATTGCGCACAGGGTGGTCTACTTGGTACACAGGCGTCGGGGGACGAAACTCTACAAAAAAAAAAATTCAACAAAATCAGTTTACTCGTTTAAGAGATGCTAATCGTGGCATATAGATACAGACCAAAGCCCGAAAATGCGTTTTTAGACTCAGAGGGTTCTGAAACGCATAGATTCTTTGGAAACTGCACATCGAAAATTCGACCCGTTTACAATATCTTTCTTACATATCTGATAAGGAAAGTAAAAGCTGAAAAACGCTGCAGATGATTACACTATGATTTAGTATTTCCAAATATTTATATATAAAAAAAAATTACATTTATTTGGATTTTATGTATTTACAATTTTTTTATTTTTATTTTTTTTTTTAATGGGTTTGGTATAACGATTCTAAAACACTACATACTTTTCCTCTAAATTCACAAATGATCGAGGTATGAAGCCTTTATTTAATAGATCGATTTTTGGATAAAAAGTTAATTTTTGTTTTCTCGGTGTGTGATACTGTGTTCAGTGATACAAAATTCAAAATGGTCAACTTTTAGCCATTACTGAAATATAATATAAAGCAATAGGAGGTGAATTCATGCAATATTTGATAGCGAATATTATTGGAAGGGCTTGGTGCGGTCCGTGGCCACACCCAGGGCAATGGATCCTTGGGCAAAAATGGCACTTATTATATTTCAAAATCCTCCTACAGCTTTTAATGTTGTTCTCGACTCCTGGGGTTTATTCTTTCTCACATGTCAGATTCATCACAGAGATGTTCTATTATGTTTCAGTATTGGTTAAGAGTTGACCATTTTGAATTTTGTATCACTGAACACAGGATACTGTGTGCTCCTGAACATAGGATATTGTGACTCCGGTGTGATAACACACCGAAAAAAACAAAAACAAAATTAACGCTAAAATGAAAGGTTTTAACGTTTCAAGATATATAGAATCCAAAAAGCGATCTATTAAAAGTTTCATAGTCTGATACGTTTCAGGTTTCATCCTGCGACTCATAATCTCAAAATTAAAACGAATCAAGAATGGACTGAGAAGTCCATGATGCCTCATGATAGATTTAACAATTTGTGTCATTTATGGCAATGTACAATGATATATTTAAAGAAATAGACTTTGAAGAAGTAATTCATTACTTGGCTAATAGAAAATCAAAAAAAGAACTTTTTGTATACGTTTAATTTTTTTTAAACGTTTGTTACTTTTCTAGTATAAATAAAACATTAATTTTAACTATTATGTGCTTTATGTCTGCAGAAAATCCAATGCTACTCAGAAAATATATTCTCTAATCTAGAGGGCCCGACCTTGGTTAGTGACAACCCTGAATATAATTTTGTTTTATGTAAGTGTAAATCTATCCAAATTGCTTATTTCTCAAATTTTTTCTTTTTTTTCTTTTGAAATAAGCAATTTTACACTCATATGAACGTTTAATAATTTTATACAAAAACATAGGTATAGATATTTTTTCGAAGTACAGCAATTGTTTTTACAAAAATAAATTAACTTATTTTATTTCAAAAAATATTTCAAACAGTTTTCTATCACTTAAAATAAATTGCCGGATGTCACATATCGATTAATTAAGGTCAGATAATATTTTTTATTCTGTACTCGGCACGAACATTGGATATTGGTATTCCTCTATCATCACTATATCATGAATCATAATAGCGAGTTGAACGAACGGGTAATTTTGCATTTTCATTTCTTTATAGCATTTGTAGGTTTAATTTACATTCAAAAAATAAAATTATGAACATTACTATAAATTAAACCATTAAATTAGTAAACTGCATGCATAACTGTTAGGGCGCCGTAAGGATTACAACAATTGCACTCTTGAACAGCCTTTCCCTGCAGCACCAACTCTGGAACACTGGCTATAATCTGAACTGACCAATAATTAGTCAATATGATTGTTTTGTCATATGCATTTTTTTTCTATTTTATTTGAAAGTTAAAATTATAAATGTGAAAAATTATTATAGATGTGAATTATAAAGGAAACTCATAACAAAAAAAAAACCGAATGCCTTTTTTTTGTAACTTATTTATTAATAAATTCATTTAATTTAATTTATCAAAATAATTTAATTTCCTTACTCAAATATTGATTATAAAAAAAATTCTTCTATATTGATTTAAAGAGAAATAAAAGGAAACAAATCTAATTTAAAATCAAAATATAAATCATATAAGTAACTATTAATATAAAAATAACTATAATATTAAAATAAATATTATTCTTTTGACAAATTATCAACCAAATCTATAATCTAAATAAAATAATCAAATAACATAATACTCTAAGATAACAAACAAAAATAAAAATTAATTGCGCAATTAATGCATGTCTAAATAACCTGGGTGATTCGGTGAGGTGTTGAAAAATAAAGTTGGTTGTAGGTTGTGTTGGTCGGCCGGTGGTTCAGCTTACGATTTTCTTGAACATTCGGGCGTCGATGGTCGTTGTACCTGAGATTTTCTTGATAGTCGGACGTGTTACAATTAAAAGAAAAAGGGGGAAAAAACGGCCTCCCAATTGCCGATAACCGAAAGTTCGTTTGACTTTTCGGAAAATTAATCTTAATTAATGAGATTAATGATTGTTAGCATTGCAAAAAAAACAATGTTCGGAACACGAGAGTATCAACTCACAACTCTAAAAATAGATGTGTTCCCGCGGACGATATATGGCCAACTGACTTCTTAATCCCCTTTGTTCGCTTTGTAGACAGAATGTAAACATTGATGTGCCCGCTTTCGTGAACAATAGCAATGTTATCGCTCTTATCCCTACCGACCACCCATGGTTAATGAAACTTAGAAATAAGTCACATATTTTTCATTTTCAATTAAACAATTAGCGGCTGCAACACATAACTGATCACCAAAAATAAAATCAAAAGCACTTGGTATGACTATAATATAATAGGTTTTAAAGTAAATATTACAAATTTATCCAGTAGATTTTAAATTGCAAATTTATCGTGAACGACTAGATTTGTGGGCAATGCAGGAGATCTAAAAATCCTCAACTTATTTCCAAACCCGAGAGTGAACCCGGACCGTTGAAATTATTCCAGTTTCTGTCAGTAATGTCATACTTCCTCTTGTTCATAAATGTCTTTATGCTTCTGGGTAAGAAGGTTAGGAACCTAGCATTTCCTGCTCCTGTAATCTAGAACAGGTTACTGTATATGCAGTCAACCATACAGCTTTCTTCTAACGAAGCTCATATTTTACCTCAAATTGTATCAATTAGAAACGATATATTTATTGAAATACATTAATGTATTTAGGATGAATTCCGAAAACACTTAATGAAGAATTGTATAATTTTTCTGGAGATATAGTTAGGAGCTTGTTCTTATGTTTAAAAAAAACGCCTTCAATCCTTGCTTAATAAAAATGTTTCAGTTTTCGAATGGGAATTCCAAACATAAGTATTAGCTTGAACAAATCCAGCTAAGCAATGGCATTTATGAAAGAACATAGACCTTTGTTACAGTATCACCATTAGGGTTGGAACTTCGATAGTAAAATATCGATATTCCTTATTTTGCCATACCGCAAAACCATATATCGATAATCACTAGAAAAATATCGATATAGTGAAAGAGAATGGATGAAAAAGCCAATTGCATCAAATAAGTATAATATAAAATTTCGAAGAAGGTTATGAAATAATATAATTATTATTTATAAAACAATATTTTTACTAGCCATGAATCGTTATAAATTAAAAAGATAGAATAGAATTTTACATTAACAAAAAAAAAGTTTATAGCACATTTTTATCTTTAAGACTTTTAGGCATATTTCATATATTATATACTACATGTTTTTTTAATAATAAAACCTTCGAACTTCTAAAAAATTTATTTATCTCATATCATTTCCGACTACGTTTTGCATTCTCAAAACATTCATCTAAAGCAGGCAATTCATTTGATATAAATCTCAATACCATTACCATTTATATTATTATCTGATTATTAACGATTAATAAGGATTAATTAACATTTTATTTATTATAAATCTTATCTTCTAATTATTGTTTAGTGATTAATATCGCTTATTCTTAAATTTAAAACTGGTAAAACTCTAGAATTGTGACTCCAACATGGCGGACGTCTAGATGTTTAAGACCTAACTGTACTTCGAGCTGCGCATGCCTATAACAAATACAATCAAACCAAGGGATCCTTATCAATTGAGGTCGGGGCCTTTCTGTAATTCAAATTATTACTGATTTAAGTAAAAGTTCCGCAGAGCGTGGCCTCTTGACAGGACGGCTAGAATCTGGCAAGATAGAAAACGACCTGCGCAGAGGTCGGTTCAGCCAGCCACGCATGGTGGGAAAGGCACGCCCCTTCACCCTACTACTTGGCCTCTCCTTCTATCATGATAGTTCTGGTTTTTATGTATGCAAACCTTTTGGATATAATATACGCTAAATGTAAAGCCTCTGGTTGGTTGGTGGTAGAAGTACTGATAATAAAGATACCATGCTTCTAATGTGACGAATATGTGCGAAATGGGAGAGCTCTCGTCCCCTCTTGCACACGCCTCCGAATTTGGAGAAGGTTGTTTTGTATCTTGCCTGACTATAATATTTTTGGCACGGTCTGTGCATCAAAAGTCGTGTCTGTTGAGGCGATAGGTTTATTATCTATTTAATTTTTATCATTATTTTGAAAAATCGTTGATTCCATTCTTTTTTCCACAGTAAATTTGTTAGCATTAAACTTTAATAATTTATTAAAATAGGTAAAGGGCCGAAATTATATATACCCCTCAAATAGAATCCATAAAATAAGATATTTTAGAATAAATAAATGCCTTATTTTTTTACATAGATAAATAGAAAAGAAAAACGTAAATCGACCAAAATTCATAGAAACTATTCCCCTTTCACTCACTCTCATTTCCTTCTAAAAAGATTAAGAGTTAACCACATTTTTTATAAGGAAATTCGAATTAAAAAACGTTTAAAACACTTGGAAGACGAAACTAAATATAAATTATCGAGGAGACCGGAATGCATTGTTTTTCTATGGGTTAAAAGGTAAATCAGAAAATTATTATCGGGATATACGAATTACCAGGATATAAATTATCGAGATTCGGCAGTAATATAGTTTAAAATATCGGTTTCATCGATATATCGGATGTTAAGATATCGATAGAAAATATCAGTTTTTCAAATCCGATATATCGCGTTTCGATATCCCAACTCTACCCGCAGTTCAAGTCTGTAGTTCCTAATAGGTTTCATAATGGCCTTGTAAATTAATAGTATTTTTTCAATTGAGAGATGAGACGTTCTGCTCAGTAGTCTATATAACTAATCAAATGACAAGCTTGCACTTTAATTATGATTATTTCTGACTTTGATGCGCCAATTTTTGCACCACTTGCTGGTTGGTGATGCCATTTCGGTATATGAATGGGATGATTTAATAGCGGTATAATGAGCTAATGTTACCAGAAAGGTATCGGGCTTTTTAGGAGTGTCAACGGTGAATAAAATATAGATGACAGGGCCTAAGACGCTTCCTTCTGGAACAACAGCCACGCTCGGTAACAATTGGAAAATTCTATACCACATCGACCTCTGTTGGACGGTTAGAGAGGTAGGATCAAAGGATTAGGTATGAGGATTGGGGGGAGTGGATTTGCTTCCAAATCTGATTAAATTTCTGTATTTGAATTAACAACGAACAATTTAGAAATTATTAATTCTACCATAAAGCATAAGAAAAGTTACTGAATAAATTTAATATATACATTTTAAACTAGTGCTCAGAAAAAAGTTCATCCTGTCACAATCCTGCGAATTCCTAATCGTTTTCTTTAACTGTTGAGCTGCTTTCGGTAGAACTTAGGAGGAAAAATCTTCCATTTGTACTTTTTTTGTATGATTCGTATAGTAGCTTCATTTTCTGAACCCAGCTAAAATCATTTATCATGGTCAGGTCAAACTTGGAAAGTTTGTTAAAATGATGGAGTCCCATTCATGCTCAAGAATTTTTTTTCATTTCAAGTGTAGGTCACAATACACCAAAATCTCTCTTCCTCTCTCTCCGTTTTATTTAAATATATACAGAGTGTCCTTTTTAAATGGCCCGGCTGAATTTCTCTTGAACCGATTACGTTATAAAAAAAATAAAAAATACGAATTTAATATTTTTCAGTCTAGTTTAAAATTTAGACCTGTTTTTGAAAAAAAAAAAAATAAAGGGGGTCTCTCAGATTCAGTACAACTTTAAAATTTCAAATAGAAACCTATGCCTTCCGATACATCGTTTTAACGGATTTTTGAAACTGAATTCAATGGTGAAACCAGATTTTAAATTGGTCAATAAATTAGAAAGTTATGGTACAAAGTTTAAAAAAAATAATGCATTTTGTTAGCTATTTTTAATAATAGGGGGATTTGTGTTTAAAAGATTTTATTTTGCTGTAATTTTAATATGATTCTGGTAAATTAATAAAACTAAGCAACTCCAAAATGCGATTTTTCACATTCGTTAGTTATAGGCAGTGACGGCAAAATAATAAAATTAAAATTAATATTTATTGAACCGAACAAGTAATTGAGAAAGCATTCACTTAAGATGTAAGGATATAGGACACCTCTTTGATTGAGACTATTATTAATGATTTATTCTTATTAAATTAAACTACCTAGTGGAAATTAATATCAAATATTAAATTTTCATGAGATTCTATATTACCAACGTTTACCTACTGCCCAAAATATACTTTATGCGTCTGGGTAATAGTAGTAGTCCGGGAGCTGAGTCCAAAAAAGTGTTGATTTCAAGAAAATTTTTGTTCGTCTAGGAAATATGAAAGTCTGCCACCCTAGATCGGTTGTAATCAAATTTTATAGGACAACGAATTCGTCATTTTCGTCACTTTTTTTCAGAGTTTCCTCAGTAACTCGCTCCCAGTGAATTTTAGGTAAAACTTTTACATCACCAATTTTAAAGAAAGTTAAATGTCCTGTAAGTTTTATATTTTTTAAAAGTCGGAACAGCTACTGAGATACGGGACCGTACAAATCTGCATAATGTCAAAAAACACAAAAGTTATATATTCAGTGTGTTTGCCTTAGTTACTATATTTCAGTGAAATTTAGTGCAAAATGCATAATGACCAATCTTGTAAAGAATTAAATTGTCTACTAGATTCATACAACGTATTTGTAATTACTCTCCACAGACGCCAAAAAAATATTAAAATACCAATTTTAGAGAAAGTGGTGCTTTTTCAGATTTTCTACAGTAACTCGCTTCCAGTGCATTTTAGGTAAATCTTTGACCTAACCAAACGTTAAATTTATTGCAAGTTTTATAGATAAAATTTTTAAAGTTCGGAACTGCTGAGATGCGGACAAAATGTCAAGAAAAACCAAAAAGTTCAAGATCCACTAAAGTGGTTAGGAACAGAAGTGCCGCCAACCTTAAAGATCTGTGAATAATGTAGACAATGTCGCCACCGGAACCTCGCAACTTCCCTCCCTTCCTCCAACGATCTACCTTACTACACTATCCGCTAATTAGGAATATAATGGTTTATACTTATTATTTTATTCAGATAATATCATATAAAAGCGAGAAATATTATAATATATCTTCGGCAAAAGATTGAAACCAAGTCCCAACTTTTTAAAGAAAAACGTATACAAAATTTAATTGTCACCATATTGAGGTGTATTTTTTTAATAGTATGTAAGTAGTAAGTGATTTATTATCAAGTAGAAAAAATTAACTATTAATTGTTGTGCATAAAATTTAAGCAAAAATAAAATGAATCTAAATAAAAACATTACAACTTGCATGGTTTCACTCTTTTGCCGACGATATGCTATATAAATCATTTAAGACCACCTTAATCGATGGCGCTCGCTAATGGTCGAAGTGATCACAGTCCTGCAGAACAAGATTACCCCATCTTTTGTCTATCCTTGGCAGACTCTTTCCAGTTTCCAATTCCTAGCACTCTGGTATCCTTTGTCACCTCGTCCTCCAAACGACTTCAGGGCCTCTCTCTTCTTCTTTTAACATCAATCACTGATGTCTCTTAGCCATAGGTAACTACGGACTTAACGAGAGTTTTATATAAATTCATTATAAAGGTTTGTAAAGTAGAAATTTTCTTCATTTGCTGAATATAATTTTTAGCGCCTCCTTTATAGAAGTCTTGCAATAATTACGAAATCTATATATTTGCCACATCTTGCTTATTGTGGTACCAGTTTTGACTGCATCCTTAACCACTTCGTACTGGGCTATATAAAGCAAAATAGCGGACACTGCATCTCCTTGGCGAACGTCGGAGTTGACATTAAATTCTTCACCGACAAATTTGATCAGCTTACGCTGGACTTTATTTTGATTCGATTAGATCAAATTTAGCATGTTTCACCAGAACCAATACAAAGTTGTTTAAACAGCTTTCTTGAAATGAAAAATTATGTCACATAAATCTCGCGACGAATGGCGCGTTTGAATAGCCAACAAAAGGAATTTTCTTTTTTTTAAATTTCATAAGAATATTTTTATGAATGATTTCATGCTTTAAGTAACTTTTGAGATGAAAATAATTTATTTAAAGCAAATTTCATTTGCCCAATTCAGTATCTCTGTAGGCTGTTTCATGATAAAACAAAAATAAATCGGGAGTAGGAAACTCACAAAGAATAACCGGAGACCTCGTCAGCTAAGTCGTCCACACTATGAATCTAAACATAACATTGTCTAATAATTGTCTCATAGTCTTTTGTCCTCCGGTTCAAACGGTGAGACAAATTCGAGCAATAAATATTTTTATTGAATTGTATCGCTTTTTGCTTGCACTTCTTTTATATCTATTTTGACTCATGACAAGAAATTTACATTTATTTAGAGCTTTTATGTAATATGAAAATAGTTTTGCTCTGTTGTATTCATTATAATAGACAAAGCATTAAAAATAATTTTTTAAAAATTCATTCAAAATTTGCCGTCCCCTCAATGTTGTCATCCGGAACAAGTACTCCTTCGCTCTCTCCCCTTTTATCCTGCCCTGGAGATTGGTATCAGTGACATAGTCGTAAATAGTATTAGTTATTCTTTTAAAGTGATATTTTGAGGTCAGGGGTAGGAATAAATTTAATGGATCAACTTAAAATCCATTTTATTTATTCTGTTCATTTCAATGAAATAAAAATTTAAGGTATAATTTGTCAAAAAAATATGAACAAATAAAACTAGAAAACGATTTGCATTCTTGAAAACCTAACGAGCGTAACAGTCCGGAATACTTTTTTTGAATTTTTGCGATTTTATTGATACTAAAATGTTTCAATAGAAAAAAATTATGGCTGGTGCTTAACTTCGTAATTACCCATAGAATAAACTGAGGCATGTGATATCAATAAGTATTTATTGGAGAAATAGTTTTAAATTATTAAAAAAACTTTGTCCGGAATATTCCTGACGCGCGTAACGATTTTGCAAAATGGTGGGCTAGTGCTTTATGCCAAGTGATGGCAGGAAGACGGTGGATGGGGTAGGTACCTAAATAAGTGAATGTCAGTTTAGATGTGTTTTGGGCTTCTGTCATAGCACGGAAAGGCCGTTATTCAATAATTAAAATGATACTTATTTTTATTCAATCTTACGCGCGTTAAGCATATGATTTAAAAAAAGAAATAATAGTTTAGCTTTTTAAAGCAAGTAAAATTTAGATTTAAGATGACGTAATTAATTCCTTTTGAGAACTTTTTTATAAGTTGAATATATTACGCAATAATTAAAATTTTAGTTGGAAAATTTACATTTCTAACTCAAACACGCGTAAAGTTTTGAAAAGCGATGTCCCGTAAAGCTTATTTTAGTGTTCAGGACAAACAAAAATTTCAAATGTATTTATAAAATTGCATGGTTACTAATAAGTATATATATTTATATATATGTTAGGTTGATGAAGAGTAGCCACTTTACAGTTAACAGTAGATTTGTATTTTCCTGAGTAAGTTTAATTGCAGAGATAGAAAAATATGAAAGCCAGAATGACATGTTCAGTATCTTAATTCATTTCCATGCGAGTTACCTTAATAATTTAGGCAATTTAAATATAATGTTTTGAAAATTCATTCAATTTCGAATTTACCCATGTGAGACTTCTCCAAGCCAATCTGGAAATAAAGAATATATACAAAAAAAAAAAAAAATTATAATTTATTTCTCTGAAAATAAATTTCAGTTCCACACTGATCTCACAAGCTCGATTTTACTTAAGTTAGTTTATTTGTTTACCCTTTTTCATTTCCTGAACCGCCATTATGTACTCATATATCAGTTGTTTTAGTGAGCTAAAACAGTGCAATATCTAATATAGTATTTGCTAAAAAAACCCAATAAAAAAATAAAAAAATCGATTTTCATAAAATGGTGCTCGTAAAATTAAATATCTGATGTGGACAACACTTGACTTCCGTGTACGCCTATTAAACTATAAATCGGTGGCTCAAAAAGTGATCCTGAATTTCCTGTGATCCTGAACTAGTTTCCGAAGATCGCAGTATCTCAAAAAAAACACTCGGCGTCGCGACATCCATCTATTGACACACACACACACACACACACACACACAAATAGAGAGGAAAACCAACATTTTACACTAAATTTTAACACTTAAAACAAGTAATAAAAATGATTAATAGGATTGGAAACCAAATTGCGATTGTAATCTTTACTACCGAAACATATGATTTATGTATTTAAATAGAATTTTTTATGTAAGCTTATTATGACCTTCAAGTAAAGTACCATTTTCGGCTCACCAATTTTAACCAAAATATAGTAAATACATTCACATCAATATAAAAGTCCTATTTACCAAATTTGAAATGTTTTACATTATATTTTCAATATAATTTTTGATGAAAGTCTAATATGACCTTCAAGTAAAGTACCGCTTCCGGTTTTCCAATTTAGACCAAAATCTAGTATGTTATTTAAATTAATATATAAGTTATAAATACCAAATTTGAGAAGTTTTGCAAAGTATTTTAATATAATTTTTGATGGAAATCAATTATGACCTTCAAGTAAAGTACCACTCCCGGTGATTAAGCAGTGACCAAAAAGGGAGGTTCACAACTAGATTTTACAACAATCCTAAATACGAAATTTCAACTTTCTACGGCAAACCGTTTTTGAGTTATGCGAAATACGAACGAACGAACGTCCGTACGTACGTACAGACGCCACGACGAAACTAGTCAAAATGGATTCAGGGATGATCAAAATGGATATTTCCGTTGAAATCTGAAAACCGAAAATTTTCGCTATTACAATACTTCCTTTACTTCGTAAAAGGAAGTAAAAATGAGTTTGCCATTTTCAAAAATTCCGAAAACACAAAACTCAAAATACTTCAGCTGGACCCCACCCGGTTCTTGTATAACACGTATGCAATAATTTTATTTTTCTGATTTTCTCAGCCGCCAATAAAACAAAGTGGTAGTTTATATGAGAATGGCTCATATCTGTTTGAAGAATCTGGTATGGATAATTACAAATTTTTGCTCGTACGAGTTATAATTATTTTAAAAGCTAATTTTCCAATAAGACCAGATAATACCTCTACATTTTTTTTAATATTATGTAACCATTGTACTATACAAATCTGTAAATATCATTTACGCAAATTTGCATATTTAGTTCTTTTTTTTCCGGCTCTGAAAAATAGTACTAATAGTAGCATTATACTTAGGATCGAATCCAATACTGATCTACTTGGAATATTGTAAACTGCTCATATCATCTACACAGCGAACTATGAATAGCAAAATAGTGAAAGTTGATGGAGAAAAAGTACATTGAAGAACCAGAGGAGCATTCATAGTCGAGTAATGGATTTTCACCTTCAAATAGATACTGAAAAGAACAGTAAAGAAAATTATTTTAATTCTGTTTAAATAATATTATTGTAAATTATGTAATACCGTTGTTAAGTTCAAAATTTAGTATTGATAAATACTTGAGTTGAAAAGTTGACAAATTGTATATTTATACATTATATTGAGATTTTTTTTTAATTTTTATATTGTAGTAAAATAACTAATCGTTGTAAATAATCGTATAAAAATATATAGTAAATATTCGGTTAAAAAAAAAAAAAAAACTGAAATCTCGTAGTTCAATCATTCATCACTCATATCATTTATGTTCATAAAATTTCAAAATATTTTTCTAAGGACTGTCTTTGTGGTTTTTTTGGCTTATATTTACCAAATAGTAATTTCCGTCCCATCTTATGGGGTATCTTCATAATCAGGATGGCATTACCATTAGAAACACCACAATGAATAGATTTTTGT
Organism: Rhaphigaster nebulosa; assembly: GCA_948150685.1. Classification (NCBI taxonomy): domain Eukaryota; kingdom Metazoa; phylum Arthropoda; class Insecta; order Hemiptera; family Pentatomidae; genus Rhaphigaster; species Rhaphigaster nebulosa. The sequence goes on along the minus strand of OX411306.1, from coordinate 144,015,740 downwards.
CCAACACACCCTCTATTCTCGAAGCTCGAGTTTAGACTTAAGAAAAATGTCCTTCTCCAACAACTGTGCATTTTCGGTCTTTCATTCTTATTTGGCAACGATTATCTTTTATATTTATAATCAGAATCAGACTGCATTTATTCGAAGTATAGAGATAGTCTTGTTTCTTAATGCCTATCCATTCAGAGCACAAATAGTGATGTTTGCAATTAATGGAGGGTTAATATTATTAATAAATTAAAAATGATTTATGCACATGGATACTTTTCTGAAAAGATCCGGATTTCTATTACATAATTAATTACCGGACCGTTCCATGGCCTGCTTACACCCTCAGGCCTCAGTACTAGTTCGAAACCATAATGAAGCTCTTAGAGGAAGTCATTAGCTATGCCAGATCTGAAACAAGTTATAGCAAGATAGAGCGCACGGCAGGGGGACAAGCGACAGGTCGAGGAACACAAAGGGGGCGTTTCGCATGTTCCTTGCCATTATTGCTGTGATACGCTTTCTGCATTCAGCGGATTCAAATATAATCTACACTAAGAACTCACTTTAATAAAATATATCAATTAAAAACTATGATAGAAGAACATTAGTATTCTGAAAATACACATATAAATTCTAAAGAACAAAAATAAACGCCTGCTCCTAGAGGAATTGCTGTCATGTTTCCTCTACAAATAAGTAGAGTAATCTGAAACTTGAATCTCAGTCACCTTGCTTACCTTGTTATTATGGAAACATTTTTGTCAATTTTTAATGTTTGTCATTAAACATTCCAAGTTTTATGGATGCGAAAAAATAATTAAACCTTAATGTAACTGTAATGTGCTCATTAAAAATAGTTCATTACATACAAAGTTGCAAAATTAAGAATAATACCACCACATTTTTTGTATACCATCCAAAATTTTCATATCATTACACCACCCATTTGGCATGGGATACCAATATCGATATTACCGAAATATCTATATTTTTCCTTCGATATTTCATATTATAATATCGATATTTGGCTTCCGATAAAATTGTAATACTATAATATTTTATTCACGATATTATCGATAGCACGTTAAAGAAAATAATTATAGTCATAGAAGTCAAAGTAAAATGCCCTTCCCACCCTCCCTTATGGTCGATATCGATATTATCAAAATATTGAAATTTATCGTTATAATAATTTTGGATAGGATAAATTTTTCTGTAAGACACATACAGATGTTTGATATAAATCCGAGAAAGAGCCAAATACACCCTCCTTTTTTTATTTGATTGTATAGAGTTTTACGCCACTAGGAATGAGATATCGATATTTTTCCTTCAATATAATATCGGTAGTAGGTTTCCTATTAATTCCTGCCTATTAGACCATCTTTAGTAGACATGATATCTGAAAGGGTAATCATTTTGAACTACTTGTTAATTTCTTTGTCATTACTGAGATTAAAGAGCTGAAGAAAAGGTAAATATCTAAGTTTTAAGTTTAAAAAACAAATAATAAAATATGGGCTATGAATGATTAATTTCTAATCTTTGCTAAATACTAAAAAATAACACATTTGAATACTAAAAAAATAAATAAATGAATTTTTCATCATCCTCATATGTTATTGCCCTCTTCAAATCATACATCAAAAATTATTTGTCAAGAATAGTAAATTTAAATAAAAACTGAAAGAGGTCTTATTTACTGAAAGTTATGAGTAAATTATTTGACTGATTGGTTGAGAGTTGTTCTGGTTGAGCTGATCTGTTGAGGTTGTTAGGTTCATGATGAAAAAGTTTACTAACGTTGGGATAATCCGTGACAAAACCGAGTAATAGCTTAATTCGTCTTCTCGTGTTTTTTCAGCTCCATGCCATTGGTTCATTAAGACAAGCGTTTAGATTTCTTTAGCTTAAAATATACATGATACGACGTTTCAGCTGTTTCTTAAGATAATGCAATGAGTAACGTAGGTGCCATTCGTAAATTCGAAATCGACCACACTGAACAAAAAAAAATCTTTTTCAACGCAGGTTAAAGACGTATAATCTTAATTTTCATCGTTCTATGAAGAATCGGCACAATTACAAATAGAATCATCACTTTAGACAAGGCCACGAGTTTTAATTTTAATCAGCTATAAAAATCAATTATCATTAATTGGCTAGGTACCTACAATAAATATTTAGTTGTTCGAATGCTAAATATTAATATGATACATAAAAATCGTAATAAAAAGATAAATATCGTAGCATGTTATTTACTCTTTCGTTAATGAGATCTATTCGGTAGCGTACACAGGAGGAGGGATAGGGTGATACATCCTCCGCCCCGAAATGTATGAAAAAAATATCATTTTCATATCAAACAATGTAAGATTTGTAGTCATTTTAACAATGATTTTTTAACCAATTTTCAAGTTATCCTTAAATTTACGCCCAATTTGGCGATAATGGATATTTAGATGGTCAATTGCCTTCTTCTTATTAAATCCTTCCCCCAAAAAAACTTAAATTCCCTAAAAAGAGCAGGCTAAAATGTAGAATTCAGAACACTACACAAATGGACTTAGTAAACACAATTGAAGCAATTGTAAAGTGTGTTCAAAGTTGTCTAGCTAAGAAATGAAGGGATCAATTTTTTTTAAATTATTATATTTTAAGAAAATATCCCATATATTCTTCATCACTTTATTCACAATTTATCACGACGTTTCATGGTTACCCTTGCCCATTTTAGACTTACCATTTTACCCTTGCCATCTTTATCTTCCACTTTTTAATACCTTTTTTGTCAAAATGTAAGATTATTGTCCTGTTGTTCATATTCGTATAAGAAAATCTTATTTGGCATACTAGTTCATTGCCTAGCTGTGCTGAGTGAACTGTTTGAATTGTTGAAGGAATCAAGAATAAGGTAATCAGGACTTACCTAATGTTATAAACGGGATGTGTTAGCTCTCATCGTGGAAGGAGAGGAAGATAGTAGGCAAATGTATTTGGAATCGGCATAGAACGGTAAAAACACCCAAACAATGAATTTACATTGTAATTAATTAGGTAGATATTCATCAACCATGTTCGAAGAAACTCCCGAGTGTGATATTCAGATTTTTTTTTATTAAATCTGAAATCATTGAATGTGGTTTTCTATGCCGCTAACACCTTCAAAAATATTGGTCACTTCATCGTCTTTTATTGATTTTGTCCCGGGTAATTGCGTAATGAATAAAACTACACTCAAAGCCGAGGGAAAGTAGGTAGGAACGCTGCGGAGGAAGGTAAGGAACCGAGATAAGAACTGTTACTTTCTCGATGGTCAGCTACCTGTGACGATCCCTTTGTTCTTCTCCACACGCGACATCATCGGTCACATTGTCTTCACATAGTGACTTCCTCATCTAACAGCCTCAACAGGCAGTAGCTCATGCTAATCATGCTGGTCTGCCGTTGTCAACCAGCCAATCACAGTCTTCAATTGTGAGTTGCGAATACTCCATATTTTTAACACAAGGACAGACCTTTTGTTTCCATCAACGAAATATTGATTGCATATCAGATATAACTATGTATAGAACGGTTTTGACAATATTAAATTATATTTTACTATTTCTTACACCATATGCCATTTAGCACCATCACAAGTCTTTTCTAATATTTTTATGTCGTGAGAAGGTTTACCAGAGACTTAAAATAAGACTGCTATCCTGCTAATACACTACTCGTAATTTTACTGTTTTAAATTTATCTCCTCTGAATTAGTTAAATTTATAAAACAATAATGATCACTGAAAGGAATGGAAAGAAAATGGTATAAATAGAAAGTCACAATTATAAATTACGATTAATACATTAGGTTTCATGAAATAGCTCTTTGATTAATTGATAAAGAATAGAAACGCGAATCGGAGTTTAAGAAACTCAGAATCAAAATAAACTCGATAGCCAACTGTAACGTTTTTGATTTATAGCAGATGGTTCTCTAGAGATGAGCGAAACAGCTCTTTTTAGGATTAGGATTATAACCACTCAACAATTTTTTCATAAAGGGCTGATCAGATTTCAACGGAAGTACCTATTTTGACCATCCCTGAATCAATTTTGACTAGTTTCTTAGTTAAGTCTGTACATACGCTCATACGTATCTCTTATAACTCAAAAATGGTTATCCTTAGAGTTGAAATTTTGTATTTGGGATTGCTGTAACATCTGGTTGTGCTGTTCTCTTTTTGGTAACTAAATAAATACCGAAAAAGGTACTTTACTTGAAGGTCGTAATAAACTTTCATATAAAATTATATCAAAATATAATGCAAAACTGCTCAAATTTAGTATTTATAACTTATATATTTACTTAAACAACATACTAAATTTTGGTCCAATTGAAAACTGGAAGGGGTACTTTACTTGAAGGTCATAATTGACTTTCATCAAAAATTAATTTAAAATATAATGCAAAACATCTCAAATTTGGTAAATAAGACTTTTATGTCAATATAAATAACATAATAGATTTTTTTGAAAATTGGATAATATAAAAAATTAAGAAAAAAATACGATCTCTGTACTCTTAAAAAAATATATTTAAAACATAATAAATGGCTGTAATTCATTTAATTTCATTCAGTTTAGATCATTCCAAGTCATTGTTTGACAACATATTATAGTATTTGACTCGACTAAACATCCATTATATTAATATTATTTCTAGAAAAAAATTTGTTATTCTTTATCATAACAGCTAAATAACCCTAAAATTCCATCAAAAACAGCTTAATAGTTTAGAGGGCTAACAAATAATCTAAGACAACAGACTATGTTTTTGCGATTATGGACTAACAGTGGTTCTAACAAGTATGAGGAATATAGGCTGACTGTAAACACACTGCTTCTGAGGCTGTCCCAAAGGTAAAGGGAGTAAATACGGCAATGCAAGGAGCAGTGGCAGTGGCTGAATGCAATGGAGGCAATAGATATAGCATCATATATCTTTTTCTATTTATAAATTTAATTGTTTGTAATAATTATGTCTTTGATTGATACACCATATCATTTCTAAGTATTTGTAATATTTTAAATTAAAAAGTTCACTTATTAACGCATTATTCATTAATTGTGCTTTCTTATCTAATATTGTTCTTATCGATTATTGTGTGTGTTGAAAAATAATTGGTAAAGGGTTATCAACAGACTTGCAGCGGACACACAGTTAAAACAAAACAAGCTTTATTTAGGCAACAGAAGTCACATCCCTTTTGCCATTAAGTCAGCTAAATTTGCATCATTACATTACAAACTCGATATGAAAATAGTAATTAATTATTTAAACTTTGGTATGGAAACTTCAAGTAATTAAGAACATAACTAAATCGACGATATACTAAGATAATAAAAACAATGCGGTAAGTTGAACATAAAAAGTGAGAAGAGCCAAAGATTCTAATATTACCTAATACCAGACTAGGAATTAAATAAACACATAATTATTAATCTTAATAAATTTATTCACTTGTCTATTATGATCATATTATGAAAACATTTGAGATGCATTGACCCTCAATCAATTGGAGTTCTCATTTGTATAATATTCATCGTATTAAATAATAATTAATAATTTGTATCTATATCTATATACTTATATTAAATTATCTAAAAATATGACAAATTATTTGGTGATAAATTGAACCAAACCAGCGAACATGGGTGGGGGATCTATAATCCAATTTTACATTTATTTAGACGAGCTGAAAAATAATGTTTAAAATAAACAATTTAAATTTATCAGCCATGCTACAGAATACATCTGGTGAAAGATATGGGAAAAATTAAGTACAGAACAGTTTTCATTATTCTAAATAATCCCTTATTCTGTTAAAAAATCAGAATATACTTCAGAAACTTCTTTAATTTTAATTTTCACTAAAAATATTTACTTCAATTGTTTTAAGAGGAAATAATTTAAAATGTTTTGAATTTAATTTTATTAATGATGCATTTAATTAAGATACAGAGTAAAAAATACCTTTAAAAATTAAGTTAAAAGTGTTCCAGCAGGCAGCATTGGCATCATATACAATTTTAATTTTAAATAAAAATTCTTAAAAATAACATTACCAGAGATAGACAATGAAGATTAAAATAATATATCTTTTATTTTCTTAAACATAAGATAAACAATATAACCTGGAAAATAATATGAGTAACCAACATTCTTATAAATGCATTTGGCAAGAATGATAAGAAGACAGTAATTATTAATTCATAAATATAATCAATACATATACACACTATACTTTGAAAATGTGGGACAAATTACAAACCCTAGCTAATAATTAACTTTCTGATAGATTTCATTACCTGAATAAAATACTATATACAATTATGAAACTAAATGGTCTTAACACATTTAGTAACTTATTATTTACAGGCCTTCACGAAAATTTAACAAGCACTGCACATTTTCGAAAATCACTCAGTCTATTCAAAAACGAAAGAGAAAACAAATACAAATGCAAACAGCAATGAACAAACCCTATTAGAAAACATCATAAATGTTTCCAAAAGTATGGATTGAGTGACAATTTCCTTTCAAAGTTCTTATACCAATCTTCAACAGCTTTCACAGGAATGTACGATTCAGTGGGAGTTGGGGAAATAGTAAAGCTTAGGGTATAGTTCAGAAAGCTCTGTATCATTTTTTGTGCGAATTCTACAAACTGTGTTTGGTTTTTCGAATTTTCAGCTTCTAAAAGTTGATGCTGATGTTGTACAACATCTATAGTCTCTATCGAGATCCCTATCTGAGCAACATGGGATATTTTTGTCTGCCCAAATTGAAGAAACCCAGCTTGCTCGAGAGTTGGCTGTTCTTGATTTTTCCTAAGAGATGAGATTTTATATATTGACGATGGTTTATCATTTGAAATGATGCCTAAAAGCTGCCAATTCGGAGGTGCAGCTGGATCTGGCCATGAAAAATAAACTAAAAAAAAAAATTATCAAATTAGATATAGCATTACTAAGGAATAAATTTTTTACAGGAAAAAATAATTAAATTTATTTTCATTCAATCTTCAAATCCAAATAAAATTTGGGAACCAACACAAAACAAATGAATAAAAATGCATACAATATCCCTTTGCCTGAAGGGTGAACAACAATATTCATATAAGTACATGATCTAAATCTCAGCATAATACAATAAAACAAAATATTAAACAGTAAGAGAAAACGAGCATTCTTCTTAAGTAATGCATAACATTGAGGTCCAGTCTTACACATGAATATCCTTTATATCTGGAAAGAAGCTTGTCATCAGATTAAAATAGGTTTTAGATATACTTCAGTGGAATTTAAAAAACTGCTAAGCTATTGATTCTAGTCAGTAACCACTAAGATTACTAGGTACCAAGAATGTGGAAATAGTGATTGCTGAGTATGTTACAGTGAGAATTCTTAGACATTTTAAATTAAAAATATTGTAGTCTTCAAAGAAACCATTGTTTTGACCAAAATTATCAACATATTCTTCTAACAAAAGGCTCTCTCTTATTGAGTTTTTGATCAAGGATGTCAGTGTCAACTGATTTCCGCTGTTCTCTTGCTCTTCAATTTTATGGTCCAGTCTCTTTGCTTTCAGGCCACAGAGAAAATTGAGAGTCGAAATCGATGCAACGTATTTCACCTAATATTCGCACAGTTGAAACATTACTGTTTCAACTAACGTTCATGCAGCCACTGTTAGTATCAGGTGGTGTTCTTCCAGGACCCTGGCCATGTTTTTGAAAGAAAAAACATCATTATAAATTCAATGATATGTTTTAACCTCGCGAGTACCAAGGGTCTCATGAAACACTAAGTACCATGGGAGTCCTTTAAGTCTATTTTCAGCCTCACATTAATGAATAGAAGATTAGAACTTGGTGCTTTCACTTGTTTTTGGGTGATGATAATGAATTTCATCTTTTAGTTTGGTTTTCTTTTTCCCTGTGCCCAAAATTAAATATAAATTGCATCTTGTTTTTTCTTGTTAGATTGAGATCTGTTAGATAAAATAATTCATTTTTTGCATATTTTTAACTTGAAATTCGAATATCCAATATTTCTTAAATATAGCAACTAGTAGAGTTGCGATAAGAGAAAATAGATATAAAAAAGAAACATAAATTTACCAACAAATTTTATTTTAAAACTTAAACTGAAAAAAAATTTTCCTCAAAATAAAAAAAGAATTAAAAGAAATGAATCTTAAATTATGCCTCAATATTACATAATTATCTATACAAGATGTTTTACTGAACGAAATATTTATTTATTTCGCAACTGGTTTGCGAAATGACCGATCACGAAATCACGAAATAAATAAATATGGTACAGGAAGACATCTTTTTATTCTTATTTTTAAAATAAATTATAATCACGCACACTCCAAACACATTATTTTTTTAGACCTATGCACCTTACACACAAAGTTTTTGCAATTATTGCAAAAAACTTAACTGCAAAAACATTTCGGTAAATTAATAAGCTATTTTTACTTATAGATCCATGGAATAAATAGTTTAATTGTAATTATGGATTGTTATTGGAGGTTTTTTTTTTTACTTTTCGTTTGATTGTCTACATCATGCATTTTGAAGATACATTTTTTTTTTCTCAAATATCTCGGGAACTATTAACTTCAGCAAAATGTACTATATGCAATATACATAAATATTAAAGTAAATAAAATTTGCCATAAGAAAGATTCCAATTTTTTTTTTTTTAAAAGTCAGTAATCTGGGGGATTACAAAATTTCGGAATTCAAACATAAAGTTAAAATTGCTCTAACTTTTGAATGGTGAAAGATGAAATTGTAAACTACTATATATTGTTAAAAGAAATTTAATGGTCAACAACTTCTTATCTCTGAAATTTTTCATAGGATGTAGCGCTGAAGATTTAGCTAGTTAAATAAGACAAAATAATCTGAGGCAACATTTCTTTTTCCAAATAACTATGCAAGATACTGAAAAAAATTAATAAAGTCAATTAATGGCATACTTTGTCAGCTTTAAATTTGTATGGGGTGATCTAATCACTAGAACACAAAGTTTCTGATACATAAGTGAAACACCAAAAAGAGGGACCTTGAAACTTCACCCGCACCCTCCGCCCACCCCCCAACGGTGGGGAGTTTTAGTATCTTGTACTGTTTCATATTCAGTGCCTACTGCAAAGAATAACTGCCAAAATCCAGAACTATGACTTATTTTTACAATTTTTCCTTTGTTTCCTGGACTATAAGAGATGGTCACAAATGTCTAAACTAAGGAGCAAGAAGATCTTGACTATCTAAGGTCTTCATAACTTAAAAGTAAAAATTTTGGATTATTTTAATCATAAAAATCATTAAAGGCCTTGTGGGAAAAATAAATTCTTAAAAACAGGCGTTGTCGAGGACAACAGTTGAAAAACTGTAAAACATATTTATTTTAACTTTGAACTAAAAAGGCACAATGTTCTGAAACACTTTCATTGCATAATTGAGCAATATCTTAGCAAAACAAATGATAAATAATAACATACCTAAACCCGCATATCCATCAGGAAATGCAACTGCTCCAGTAAGAAACACAACAACATGGTTAATATCATGAGCATCGGGAATAGTTATAAGGAACTGTTTCTCCCCAACCATCTCATAATTGGTTTGAACCTGTGGGATGACTCCACTTATAATGATGTAAAAATAACATCTCAAGTTTTTTAAAGATATTAAATACAATTAGCCAATGATAAAATATCCAAGTAATATCAATTTACTTACCAACCTCCCTGAAGCTAACAAACCAAACATTGCCATCTTTACCGTATCTAAGAAATCTGGTCACTGATTTTAATTAACATCAAAACAGTAGTCACACACCAAAGATAAAACTAATTAATAAACTGACAATTTTATAAAGACTCTGAATGTAAACAGCCGCTATCCGGGTAGGTTTTAGATGTTGCCGAAACGTTCCTACAGACCGCTCCACTGGGATTACAAAGATGTAATATTAACTAACATCCTAAATAATATTTAGCATATTAGTTAATATGCGACTGAATATGCATATTCAAGATCGACAAGTTTGTTCATATTATGTACACACTCATCGATCTTCAATTAATTTATTATCTGATAATCATAAGTAATTTTCAGTTCCAAATGAAGTGCCCTTTGTGGAAAAAGGGACTATAAAAATAAATTTAATCTCGATGTTAGCATCCCATTAAGTCATAACACATTATTAATTTTAAAAAATGTATTGGGTCCCCTCACATATTCCTGATGATTTTTCATTTCAACGATAATAAATCATGTTATGGGTCTTATTTCCAGTTCATTTTCTTATTTTTTCGTAGATAGTTTTCAAATTTTGGCTATTCATAAAAGCTTTAGCAGATTCGGGTTTGATTCATTGTTTTTTTTCTTCTTTCAGAAGCCAATACGGATCATACCTTTATATTTTGATAAAACTTCCGCAGAGCTATTAACGGCGTGGCCCGGTCTAGGTTATTAGACCTGACTATTACTTCACTCACGCGGCGTATGTATATATATATATATATATATATATATATATATATATATATATATATATATATATATATATATATATATATCGGTACAAACCAGATGTTCTTAGGTATTGCAAACTAGATAAGATTGCACTGTTGCTAAATGTTTACTTTCTCTGGTATTACAATATAGAAATAAATTTCAATATAAATAAAATTCGAACATATTAAATTACTATGAATAAAAATCTTTAGTATAATTTATAGATTTATAAGAGTTCGATTTGGATTTCTGTAATTAAAAATATATATATTGGCTATCCCTTCAACTCATTCATGAATAATTCTTCGTCGGACAGAAACATTTATAATTGTGCCATTGCATGCAATATGCAGTTGTACGCTCTAATGAGTATTTTTTAAACATTTTATTTTATAGTTGCAACACTTTATGACTATTTATTTTTTATTGTGACGATGTTATTAAATCCAGAAAGGCAGGAGAGAGTTTAAGCTGCTATGTTGTCATGTGGAGCCTGCGATGGTCGTGCCGAGTTGCTACGCTGTATTTACTCGTCTTGACCATTAAGGATTGCTGGGCCACCTGTCCACCCCTTGAGACCATCAGACCATGTCAGTGTACCAACAAAGCAGATGAGCTGCAAATATGGTATGTATTTGTATTCCTCATAGGAAAGAATTAGATACATGTAATCTTTAAGGCCTAATATTAGTTATCTATATTTTACTCAAAATTGCAAACCTAATTACGTAATAATTTTAAGTCTACGTTTTGTCTTGTTTTTAACTTTTACTCGAATATAATTCATAATAACAACATTATTATTATTATTATTAAAAATAACATTCAACATGTTCCCAATGAAATACTTATCATTGATTCATTTTTAGGTGCAGTCAAAGCGAACTATCAGCAGTGCTCAGTGGTCTGGCCGCTATATCAGCTCAAATCACTCGTCCCATCGACGAACTCATTCTTGAAAATAATGTGATAACCGCATTACCAGGTCGTGCTTTTGCACCTCTGAGAGTAACGAGGCTTATGCTGCGAAACAACAAATTAGAAAGGCTTTCCTCGAACTGGTTAGGAGGTCTCGAACCTAGTTTACTGGAAGTATTTATCGTAGAACATGAACTTCGAAGTTTACCAGAGGATGTTTTCGAAGGTCTCGATAAACTGGAAGCAGTTACGATTAAAGCTGGATTTGTACAGCGCCTTCCATCTTTTTCAGACTTAAAGAGACTCCGCTACCTTCTCACTGAACTTCCATCTCTTACGGAAATCAGTCCTGGTAGATTGAATAAGCTAGAGGCTTTGGAACAGCTTCATTTGATTCGATCATCCCGTCTTAATAATCTAGGTCCTTCTTCTCTTCAAGATGCTCCTAGACTTGCACTAGCAAATTTTTCAGGGTCTGGCATTAGCTGGGTACACCCTAGATCGTTTGTAAGACTTCCTTCTCTGAAGGAAATTGATTTATCGGATAATCAATTGAGTGATGCTGGTGAAATCGGTAGAGCCATAAGGGAACTACCGCTCTTGGCTATCTTAAAGCTCTCCGGTAATGCAATTGAATCAATTAAAGAGACGACTTTTGTAGATATACCACCTCTAGCGGAATTGTATATGAACGATAATAGAATTACAGAAATACATAGAGGTTCTTTCCACCGACTTCCATCACTTATCAAACTAGATCTCAGCAACAATAAAATCCTAAGGATACATCCAGAATTTTTCCTACAATCTTATGACAGCCAACTAGAGGAAATATCTCTTGTTAACAATCAGCTTGATCATGTGATGTACCTAACAACAATTTTGGAGACTCTACCTCGGATAAAATTTCTTGATATGAGTAACAATCACGTGCAGGATATTATGTTTGGAGCACTACGAGGACATCCTACGTTGGAACGTCTACATCTAAATAATAATCTTCTAAGGCGGGTTGTTCGAGAAGCATTTTCTGGCATGCCTTCGTTAAGAGAATTGAGATTAAGTAATAATTCTCTCTCTAACTATCTCGAAATGCCTCTCTGGAATCTACCAAATCTGAAGGTAAAGTATAGCATACTTTTTTTGTTTCCAAATGGTCTTATATATCTAGATTTCAAAACCAGGGTAATGGTTTGATAATATAGATTTCAATGGAATATTGATAAAATATAATTTACATTATTTATTATGGTTAAACAATACATTTATTTATATTATGTAACTCACTGATTATAAAATTCTTCTAACTTATGTATTATAGTTATGTACTATGAAAAGGAAGTAATGAGTTTTACTTTTATAACGCTCATAGGGGCTGGATTTATCCCAAAACGAATTTCGAAGGATAGATCGACGGGTATTGGCCAATCTTCCTTCATTGCGCCGCTTGGATGTAAGCAATAATAATTTATTCATTATCGACCCAGCTTCCTTCCTGGGAACCACTGCTCTTGAACATGTGAATCTATCAAGGAACGCGATTGATCTTATTCAACCTCAGACATTCAATCACTTGAACAATCTATTTGAGTTGGATATGAGTTGGAATAAACTGACAGGGATAGTTCCAGGGCTTCCACGAGCGCTGGAATTACTTCATCTATCAAACAATCGGATCACATCTCTGCCCAGATCACCTTCTCCTGACCTACTATTACCAGCTCTAAGGCTTTTAAATCTTAGTGGTAAGAATATTTTAATACAGCATTTAAATGAATTTTTCATAACATTACCATTTATAGTTAAGGTAGGGTGTAGTTGCACCCTCAAGAATACAAGGTCAGTGGGCTAATCTGGCTCAGATTATATTAAACTAAAATAATTATCTTCTCTTACACATTTATATTAGTTTATTTTGAATGCCCAAATAGTTTAAAATTTAATAATATATGTGTTCATTAGGGAACAAGTTAGGACACCTACCATCGGAAGCACTCATATCAATGCCATTACTACGTAAATTGCTGCTAGCTGAAAACGGATTGTTACAAATTGATGAACGCTCTTTAGATGGCTTAGGTAGACTAGAGGAACTAGATTTTCATGATAATAGAATCAATGACATACATTTGAATGCATTCAGAGATTTGAGAAGACTACAGGAGCTCGATATAAGTGGAAATAGGCTGGCTACGATAAAACCCTCCCTGTTTCGCGAAAATGGCCAGTTAAAATCAATTAATTTGAATAGAAATGAAATCGCTTCTCTACCTGATCAAACATTTGAAAGCTGCAAGTAAGTTATAGCTCTTATTATATTAATTGGTTTGCGTGTTGTATATTTTATAGTTAGTGTTTGTAGGACCGCCCACAATAATAAGGTCCAACAATTTTCGGAGAGAGAAGGAGAGGGGCACGGCAGTTGAAGAGGGCCGACCATTAACGGGTTATTAATAAATTTATAAGTTATTAATCAATATTATCAATTAATAATTTATTGATAACATCGATTGTTACAACTTTTGAAATAGCTAAAGTCAGTACTCAGCTGGGAAATGGGTACTTGGAGGCCTGAGTTAAAGCCGGTCGGGAGGATACGGGTCCATTTATATAGTGGCTCTGAATGTTTGCAAAAACTCCAAATTAAAAAGAAAAACAAAATCTTAATTATTAACTGTATTATTGTTATTTCTTTGAAGGACATTTCATTTCATGTACAATAGAATATGTTTTTCATCATAACAAACTAGTTTTCAATGAAATTGTTTTTTCAAGTCTTTTTGTCAAAAGCCATAGTAGGTGGGCCAGCCCCCTTCCCCGTGCTCCCCTTCCCCTCAACCCTATAAATTACACATAGATGTATTCCTAGTGACTAATGATTAAAAAAAGGCAATGTATCCAGAAAAAAAAGTGGTCACACTGTGTCAAAATGGCGGAGTAATGAATTGGTCTTGAGTTACTTCTTTGGTCACTATCATTCAGCATTTGGATTAATTTCACCATAATTGGCTTTTTTCAAAGCTGAATAGTCAGAGAACTATAAACCATGGAATAATAAAAAAATATAATTGGCTTAGATACTAAAAAACATCTGTAAAGTCATTTTTTTCCAAGTCGTTCACGTGGAGATTTCATGAGCACTAGCAGTTAAACGGCCAACAATATCGAAAAAGTCTTAAGCTAAAACACGTGGAATACTTAATCTTCTTTAAAAATCAATAGTCACTTTTTAAAATAATTGAAATGGTTCCTTAGAAAATGCACTTAAATAGCGATGAAGCGGTAGAGATCTGAGCGCTTTCAGTCTCTACCAAATCAATGATTATTCATAAATAGTATAGTTATCAACTGGATCGACATAATTTAGTTTAATTATATTAGCGAGCTTATATTAGTGCAGTAATTTAAGTGCCAGTAACCATTATATAATTGTTTTTTACTTCATTTATTCTGATCTATATATTTATAAGACTGGCCTTCTCGTAAACAAATATATAATTATAGTAATAAATATTAATCCTGGCTCTCATTTCCACTGCATCCCAACTAAATATATACACTAAATTACCTGAATACCAATGCTCCCATAATAAGCGGCTGCGCTATATCAAATATTGAATATAATTGACAAACGAAAGCTTTTGGTTCTTTTTGATATCTGCGATTATTTTCAGTTTACTTCTTCTATAATTGTTTAATTTTTATTAAAATATCGAGTAACTGGTAATAATATATAATTTAAATAATTAATAATAATGTAAATTTATAAATATAAAGTATCTTACAACCAAAAACAAACAATAGTATGATTTATTTCCAGAAAGCATCCTTATATTTGAAGCTCATACTTTTGAGGGTCTAGGATAATAGGGACTCTCTCCAAGACTATATGAATATATAAAAAACTATACAATAATGCCCAGATTGAGAACACAGTTGTGATATTCCAAACAAATTTCAAAGAAAAAAATATATCAGTTTTCGTTTGAGAAAGTACTACACCTCAAATATTTGTCAAAACTTTCACAAAATCATCATTTTGGATATAATAACTTTTGGAACTGACCTCCACAATTGTACTTCACTTCACCAGGCTGACAGAGGCTAAATCTGATCAACAATTACATTACTTGGTACTGGGATCAACCTAATACAATAATACTGAATTAATTTGTTAAATATTACAGGCCTATTACCAAACAGTTAAGGCTATGAATCATTTTATTTTTTTTTAAATGCTATATACATTGGAAAGAAAGTTTCTGTGCTAGATATGATGACCACATCTAGAACGAAATCAATGGTGGATAAAATGAAGGTGTTGAACGACAATATAATTAATCCGCTATTATATTTATTCTTAAGAAAGAAGTACAGAGGCTGATTGAGACCAAATTCTAAAGATAATTCTCGAGAGCCCTCTTGGAAGAGGCAGAAAGAGAAATGTCTTTTAGTAAGAAATAAAATAATACGGCTACTATGTCACAAAGATATGGAGGGTCATCTAAGAACACTTGTTGGTGGATGGAAAAAAAAGGGACAAAGACAGAAAGAAGGATTGTAGAGAAGGCCAGGGACCTTCAAGGGTCATAGTATCATATTTAGATATTTGGCTTTTAGTTTTTCCTACTGCCTTCATTAATCTCTGGCAAGTTAAATAATCATATTAGGAACATCTCTGAACCTAAAGGCATGAACCATTGAAAATGTTTTCAGGACCATACATATTATAATTACATTATTAAATTTAAATAATATACTTAAAGTACGAATATAATTAAATTTTAAATATACTTTAAGTAAGAATGATTATTTCTAATTTTACCTACATTATTTATGAAGAATGCCAAAATATTAATTCAGAATATTACTATATCTACAAATATTATGCCAAAAATATTAATTCAATGAAATACTAAAAATGAGGAGTTTTCTATCAAAAGCCAATTTTTCCACTTCTAAAAAACAAAGATTGTTTTGAAGAATTAATATTCTACACCCAAAAACTATTCAGCTTATTTCAAATCCTAATTTTTTTCCTGTCAAATAGGTGTTGTACATCAACATTTTCTATAAAAATTTGCCTTATCTCCATGAGATGCCCTCCTAATAATTTTTTGTAATTATTTTCCGAAAGTGGATATATTGACTTTTGATAGAAAACTCCTCAAATGTGGTATTGTTTTTTGTGTATTTAGTAATTATTGGTTATTGTAGAGATCCAGGCTTATATCTGTCAAGAAATTGAAAAACATTTTTATCAAGTTTTATATGCCAAATATTTTTACAAAATTTTAATGATTTTTGCTTTCAGGTTACTAGAAGAAGTATCATTATCGAATAATGCTCTATCATCTTTTCCTAACCCACTTACAAAGCTTGGAGAACTGAAATTTCTAGATGTAAGCTACAACAGAATCAAACAAATTCTAGGGCCATTACATAATCTTAAATCTCTCTCCTATCTGAACCTGTCTGGAAATAAAATTGAGACTTTATTGGAAGGGACGTTCATTAATATGGGAAACCTAACTGTTCTAGATTTGGATAACAATCAAATTCAGTTTATTTCATCTCATGTGATTAGATCAATGCCATCTCTGGTCACCCTAAAGCTTTCCAGAAACAAACTTGGTACTATACCAAGTGCAGCTTTCTCAGACCTACCTGCTTTGACAGATATAGATCTTCAACAAAACCAGATCTCTCATTTGGCTAGTGATGCTTTTACTGGTGTGCCAAACCTTCTGGTAATGAACCTGAGTCACAACCACTTGGCAGGCTTGGACAAGTTTGGACTCCATGGAGTGAAATCAATGGAAATACTCGATATTAGCCACAACAGATTGTCAAAGCTCAATAATCCTGGAATACCTAATTTAAATTCACTTATCCAACTGAAGGTAGTACATATTTTAAATTCTAACTTCAATTCATGAAATCACCTCATTAATCTTTTTTTTTTTTTTGATTTGAGTATTGTTTTTAAAAAAGAAAATGGGTAAAAAAAAATCAAAATAAAATAAATATGAGATAAATTAGTTTAAAAAAAAAAGTAGCATGGTCTAATGTTTTTAATGTTCTTCTTTTTTCTTTAAGTTAAAGAAATAGTTATTTTTCAATACAATTTTTTTTTTTTGAGACACTCAGAGTCCCAAAATTAACTAGTAAGTTAAACAAAATTAATTAAAAACATTAATTAATAATGATAACTCATTTCATAAACATGAAAATTTTTGTAATTTTTTTTATCCATTCCTTAAAAAATTATTATTTATTAAATTCATTGCATATTCAAAAAAGGCTACTTTTTAAATGTTATTTATTTTACTTATACCATTTTTTAATCATAACATATAATAGTATACATTGGCTATTTCATTGTATTTTTTAAACATTTTTCAAGATATTTTTTGTTTTTTACTGTATTTTTTAGGGTTTTTTATTGCATAAAAATGTGGTTTCAGATAATGATTCAATTATTACTTTCAAGTACAAAATAAAACGCTTCATCAGCATCCTTGACACTATAATCCGTGGTGGGTCCTGGCCTCCTCAATGAGCTTCCGCAAGGCAGCTCTATCCTGCGCTGCTGCCCTCCAGTTCCTTATTCGCAACAAGGACCATGCATCCTGGTTAACGGCATCTATCCATCTTAGCCTGGGCCTATCCCTACATCTTTTTCTGCCCAGGATTCTCTTCTTCTTTGCAACTTCTTCATCAGGCATTTCCACTGGTTTGATACTTGATAATTTAATCAGGTGCACCACCTTTGGTTCGTTAAAGAGCTGATAAATCTCTTGGTTCTTTCTTCTCCTCCATTGGTCTTCCTCCAAACATACGTCGAAGAACCTTTCAAAAAACCTGCAGCCCTTTCTCTTCTGCTTTCGTAAGGGTCCACATCTCTGCAGCATAAGTACTGGTACTGGCAAGGGTGGGGGGACAAAGTCCGGCAAGTGGGCCTGATGGTCCTTTTTGCCATCCCCGGGGGATTACCAATAGAAATAGCTTATTAACCCTCCATATCGAACCTTCTGGTTTTTCTGATGAAATTCAGAAGGGATGTCCATTCGATGGAGGGAGCCTCTTGTATTCTGATTCTATCAGATCCTAACAGTCTGTATCTCAGCGACACATATCTATTACATTCGGCTATGTAGTGTAGAGCAGTCTCAGGTGCCTGCCCACAGCAGTGGCAGGTCTCATCCCCTGCTATTCCACACATCTTTAAGTGTCTTTTAAGCCTACAGTGCCCTGTAAGTACCCCTATAAGCAGTCGGAGTTCCTTTCTGTTGAGGCCAAGCAGCCACTTGGTTCTAGAAGCAGAGGGTTTTTTAATTAGTTCCTTAGCCTGTCTAAGGCCCGCACACCCCCTCCACTACTTACCTGCTATATTCCATGTCCAATCCTGGACCTTCTTCCGCTGATATATTTTAGAGATGCCTACTGAAGGTTCTGGCCCAAAGATAGGGTTCTCAGCACCTTCTCTTGCAAGCTTGTCGGCTGTTTCATTGCCTTTGATTCCTTTATGTCCAGGAACCCTAACTAATTCCAGTCTCTTCGAACAGACAAGTAGATCCAATGCCTGTTTGCACTCTTTTACCAATACGGAAGTTACCCTAGAGGATTCCAGGGCTTGGAGAGCCAATATTGGCTGTCTGAGTAGATAGTAATTCCAGCCCTGTCGCAACTGATAACCTCCGTACATGCGACCACAGACAGTATCACGAACACTTCTGCTTGGAACACAGTAGAGTGTTTACCTAGTGGTAGACTTATGTTAATGCCTAAATCCTCTATGTAGACGCCCGCTCCTGCTAATCTGGTCGAATCCTTCCATTATCCGTCCATGAAACAGGATAAGTTGCCTGTTTGAGTGGCTATTGAACCCCTTTCCCTGTCGGATATGCTAGGATATGAGTATCTCACTTTAGAGTCTAGAGTAAGGTTTCTATTAAGTTGAGGACAACTTTTTTTTTTTCCACCACTTTGGCAATTACTGAGTGGCCTGTGGGTTCGCCCCGCTCTTGCCACTGTCTGTTTTCCTTAATTCTTAGATAGGCCATGACCGCTTCGCCCCTCAGCCATAGGTGAAGCGGTGTTAAATATAAGAGGACCTCTAAAGCCTTGGTAGGTTTGGTACGAAACGCTCCCGTAATGCTCATACATGCCATCCTTTGAATACGGCTGAGTGTATGAACATGGGAGGCCCAATTCAAGGCTGTCCACCACACTATGCTTCCATATTGACTTCTAGGTCTTATAATGTATATCCAGTGCATGACCCTAGGCTTAAAGCCCCAGATTGTGCCCACAGCGCATCTAACATGCCAAAAGGATGCTATTGCTTTCCTTTTGGTTTCAGTCAAATGGGAATCCCAGTTTAGTTTGGAATCCAAAATAATCCCGAGGTATTTGACTTATTGATTTAATTGGAGCTGTTTGCCAAAAAAGGTAGGAGCCCTAAAAGCGTCCAGTTTCCATTTCTTGGTAAAGAGAATCAACTCAGTCTTAGTTGGATTTACCGAAAGTCTAACTTCATTACACCAAGTCTGAACAATATCGCAAGCAACCTGCATGAGCTCAAAGATGGTGGCAATAAACTTACCTGTTATGAGGATTACTCCATCATCTGCAAATGCCTGGGCAAAGAATCCGGCCTCCTCTAGTCTTCTTAACAGCTTGTCCATTACCAGGCACCAGAGCAGTGGGGAGATGCAGCTCCCTTGAGGGCAACCTGTGAAGGCCTGCGCCTCTAGTCTGGTGCCCTCCTCTGAGACGACTATTATTCTGTTCTTCAAAACAAATCCGACCCATCTGGCTATAGCAGGTGGGGCAGATATTTCTTTTAAGGCTCTACAAACTGCCTCAGGCCTGGTCCTGTCGAATGCTCCTTCAACATCGAAAAAGAGCCCTAAGGCGTAAGCGGATTCCTTATATACCAAGGCCTTTTCTATTTTTCCTACTAGGGAATGTAGGGCAGTTTCTACTGATTTTCCATGGAGGTAAGCATGTTGTTGAGGGTGAAGGGGATGGAGTGGTAGAACCTTACTTGTAAGGTGTACTGCTACCAGCTTCTCCAGGATCTTAAAAAGAAAGGAGGATAGGCTGATAGGTCGAAAAGCCTTAGCAACACTGTAATCCTCCTTACTATTCTTCGGGATAAAAGCTATTAGAGATTTCCTCCAGGATTCTGGAATGTACCCGATGGCTAGAGAGGCTCCTAGTAGTGCTCTGATTCGGGGGAGCAGAGCATTGAGGTCCTCTTTGAGCATACATGGAAGGATACCGTCAGTGCCTGGGGCTTTATACGGCTTGAGCTCCCCGACAGCCCTCCTAATGGCCCCGTCACTGACTATGGACTCTGCTAGAGCCCAATCCTCCTCTGTATCGTTAGTATCACTGCCAGAGTACATACTTGAGGGAGGGTTGACTAAATTGGTAATACTGCAACCCGGAAAGTGGGTCTCCATCACGTGAGACAAGGTGTCCACCAAGTTGGAGGTCCAGAGACCGTTGGGTTTCTTTAAGGCTCCCAGTGGCTGTTGGGCGTCATTCCCAATCAGCTTAACTAGACGAGAGGCTTCTGGCGTGCATTCTATATTGCTGCAGAACTTACGTCAGCCCTCCCGTTTATGCTTCCTTATTTCTTTTTTGTATGAGTTAGAGGCGACACGGTACAGATCCCAGTCAGTCTTCTGCTTTGATTTATATGCCTTATTATAGGCCTTTCTTGTAGCCTTTTGTAGCTTAGACAACTCAGTGGACCACCATCTGATCTTTTTCCTGGGTTCTGCCTTTAAGGGACAGGCCGCCTCGTATGCGTCTTGTACTATTCTCTCAAAGAGGGTAGTTTCTTCCTCTATCTGAACTTTGGTTTGAAGTCTGCCCATAGGGAGGTATGGGCATCTATCCAACCTTTCCCTGAATAGATTCCACTGTGTTTCTGGGGTTTCTTTTCAGAGTTGGGGAGGTTTGTTCAGAGTTAAACTTAAATGAGATCATCCTATGGTCGGACAGTGTGATATCCGAGGTGATCTTCCAGTCTTTACAAAGCTCTTTAATCTGACTAGAAGCGAGTGTGATATCTAGAACCTCGCTTCTGACTCGAGTGGCAAAAGTAGCTTCGCTACCTCTGTTTAGTATCTCTAAATTTGTAGAGGCTATATATTCGAGCAAGGATTCCCCTCGTTCGTTCGTGTCTGAACTGCCCAACACAAGGTGATGGGCGTTAATGTCTCCGCCTACTAAGAGAGGTAGATCATTCTTTCTTGCAAAGCGGAACAGACTATCTATGTAATGATAAGTTGGATCCAGATTACGGGGTACATATATGGGGCAAATATGTATACTCATCCTTCGTGCTAATCTGGGGCAAAGGTAGTATCTGAAGGTCTTTAGAGACACAGATACATGACCTTGGTGCTTCGCATGAGGGTGGGCGGATGATTCCTCCGCCGATACCCCAAGTCCTTTAATCATTCCCCTAAAACAATAAGGTTCTTGTATTAAGTCGATGGTGGATTTCACCCCCGAAAGAAGCTTCGCCAATCCAGCCGTAGCCGACTTATTATGCTGTAAATTAATTTGTCTTACCTCGATCCCAGCGTTTTCCATGATTGTGGCAGATGGAGGAGAAGGAAGTGGGAGGAGCAGGGGCCTATTGGCGCCCGTTCCTCCCTTGATCCTCCTGTGGGGGCTGTTGTCTAGCTGGTGCCGAAGACGTTCTCCAGACGGTCAGCGACACCAGCTCATAGCTGATCCGCCATCCGTTCGCCTCCAGCCAGGCGATCGTGCTGGTTGGGACTCTGAAGATGCCCCTCAGATGCCCCGGATCGCCTTCCACTCGCAGGAACTGCCACTGGTTAGTTCCCGCCAGTTCTGGATTCTGAAATTCCAGGAGGCTGACCAATCTGCTGGGTTCGATCACCACAGCCCCCAGCCCAATAGCAATTCTAGTGGGCCAGGGAGCCTCGGCGGACCGCCTCACTACAAACCAACGGTCCGTAGGAGGTACCCAACTGAGAAGCCAGTCCCTGGTTTCTTCATTTTTGCAGGTTAGGAGGAACCATCCCGGTTCCGCCTGATACCCTGAGTTAATAAATTCCAGAGGCCTTCTTCTGGGTCTTGGCTCATACGCCCTCCTCTCAATTTCAGCTATGAGGAGCCTTCGGATGAGTTGGGCCTCTTCCTGAGTAATGGGGGCGCCCTCCTGGCTCCCCATAATGACCACCTGCAAGGCCCTTGTGCTAGAAGCAGCAGCATCCCTGTAGGATCGGGGTCTCCCCTGATCCTCCTGGGCGCTCTGCTGAGAAGATGGTCCCGCTGCAGGCTCATTGGTCCTCCTAAGGAAGGATCTTGCTCTTTTAGAGTATTGCCGACGCGTATCGGTCGGTGGAGACTCCTCCATAGGCCTTATCCTTTTCTGATACTGATTAGACGGGCCTGCTTTTGGAGCGCGCGCCGAGTCCCCTCCGCGTCGGGAAGGAGGGGTGGACGAAGGCAAAGCCCCGTCCTCCCTCTCCCGAATCGGTTCGAGGACAGTCCCCGGGCCGCAACCCTCAAGCCGAGCCAGAGGGGAACGGTCCGCGGGGCGCCCGCTGGTACTAGGCCGCCTGTGGGTAGCCGGGTCAGAGACGGGGTTTTGACGCCTCGTCCTGATGGCCTTCCGTTCGGCTTGC
Source organism: Rhaphigaster nebulosa (assembly GCA_948150685.1). Lineage (NCBI taxonomy): Eukaryota > Metazoa > Arthropoda > Insecta > Hemiptera > Pentatomidae > Rhaphigaster > Rhaphigaster nebulosa. Next base: position 143,992,564 of record OX411306.1, on the reverse strand, counting down.
CTTTGAATAGCCTCGGTCCGCCTTTTCTTTTGCCTATAAATTTTTTTTTTCTGCTTAGCTCTTGCTAAGGTCGCAGTACCCTAGACTGTGTGGGCGCAGCAACCTGCCCTGGCTCCCCTGTTGATGTGGCATCAAAATTTGTAGCGGTCTGGGATGACCGCTCTTCCTCCCCCTGCGCAGCTGGCACATTAGGCTGCTCATTTCCTTTTGGATTTTCTATTGGTTTGTTTTATTTATTTATCTGTATTGTTTACTGTGTGGTGTTAGTGTAGGTGTGCATCCGTCCTCGCCACCTTCCCCACTCGACCGGAACAGGTAATCTCCCAGGAGAGAAGTCCAATGGCCTCGGGAGTGCAACTCCGGTCCGTGCAGCAGTGTCCCATCCAGTCACCAACTGGCACTACTACAGCGTCCGAACTTTTACACTGGACTGATAGAGCAGCCACTCCTTCCAGGTTAGGATGAGCGGGCTTCTGTACTATCCCAGTGGCCGAGGAGTGCCATACCTCGTTTATTTTCTGTACCCTCTGGAACGACCCCCCAGGAGGGCTGCACCAGCTGCCTGGATAATGCCAAGGGGCGGATGTAGTGACTTTTGTGTGTTAGCGTTCTGTAATTGGGCGCGGTAATGATCTGTGCTCCTCCGGTTGCTAACCCGGACAGGCTCGCGCCTAGCCTGGCACTAAGAGTCAGGAGGAGAAACTCGCCTCGAAGCAGCCTGACCTACTTCCCCATCCGGGGCAGCTACCCAGGATAGGTAGTCCTGGGGTGTGTACTGTAAATGACTTTAATGTTGATGACTGCTGTTATTAGTGTACTGTGTGGCATCAGAGTGGATGTACCCCCAACCTGGAGGACCAGTGGCTGTTTGCAGTAATAATAAATATAATAATTACAGGGCGATGGGGCCGCCAACTCCCTACGCCATCTGCAGCATAAGTAAGCATCGGTCTAATAAGGGTTTTATATAGCATGATTTTTGTTTGCCTTGAGATTTGTGAAATGCTAAGGTGTCTACACAGTCCGTGATAACACCTATTCGCATTCATCATTCTTTTTCCAATCTCTATGGCTATGTTATTAGAGGAGCTCACTACTGATTCCAAATAGGAGAATTGGTCCACTCTATCAAAATGTAGGGGCCTATTTTAATGTGTTCCACAGCATATGCTACAAGTCCCACTTTCAAATATTTAGTTTTTTCTTGGTTTCTAACAAAACCGATCTCCTGGGCTGCATTTATGAGAGCAAGGAAAGCCTCTTTTAGGGATTTTTGTGATATATATAATGTCTAGATCATCTGCAAAACAAGAATCTGCACTAGTCTGTTGTATATAGTACCGTCAGTTTGGATACCCGAGTCTCTGACCACCTTTTCCAGTGCAATATTAAATAATAAGCAAGCCAGGCCATCACTCTGCCTCATCCCTCTTCTTGTTGTGAACCCAATAGAGAGTTCAGACTGTATTAGGACAGCACATTTAACGTTTTCTGAAGCCATCATTATGAGTCAGATAAGTTTAGACAGTATTCCGAATTCCTTCATGACTCTATCACTGCTGTTGTATGCACCCTTAAAATCGACGAACAGATGGTGAGCGGTCATCCCATGCTCAATAGATTTCTCGAAGATGGTCCTGATACTGAATATTTGGTGTGTAGCAGATCTACCTACTCTGAATCTTACCTGGTACTTTCCAACTATCCTCTCTGGGAAAGGTAGTAGTTTATTATAAAAAATGTTGGATAGGACTTTGTAGACACAATGTAATAGCGTGATCCCTCTATTATTTGAGCAATTTAAAATGTCTCCCTTTTGATGTAGAGGATAGTTTACTTCTATTTTCCAAACTATCCTATGAGGATCCTATCCTCACCTGGGGCCTTATTATTTCTTAGCCTTTCTACTGCATCAACAATATCTCCAATATCATTTGGTTCAACATCACCATTTTCATCAGTCCTCATATTTTATTCCTCCATCACCATCCATGATGCCTTCATTCAAGATTGTGTTAAAATGTCATGGACCATCTTTCAATGATTTCGGTCTTTTCAGAGAGAAGAGACCCATACTTATTTTTGCGAATCTTTGATCAAGGTTTGTAGGCTGATCGGCTTTCATTTATTTTCTTATAGAACAGTCTTATTACAGTACACTGCCAGTAGTTTTAAATATCTTCAAACTTCTTCCTTTCCCAAAGCTTTTTTTTTTCTGTGCACCCTTGTATACAAAATGAAATGTTTAGTAATTCTAATGCTGATATTGGCCTTTTCAGATGGATGGTAACAATATATGTGCTATTCAAGGGTCTCCTTTTGAAAAAATGACTCATCTCAGAGTTCTTAGTCTAAGAAAAAACCGATTGGTTTCAATTTCAGAGACTGCTCTGCAACCATTAAGAAGCACTATCTACCAAATCGATATTGAAGGTAATGTGATGCTTTGTTGTAGTTATTAGTTGAGATAGTTATATTTTTAGCTCATTAAAAAATATACAAGATTTTCATATATAAGCATGAGCCTGTACCAATACAACCAATGAAGGTTTTTAGGTTCAGTTCTTGATAAGGAAGTATGTTTTCACAAGTAGTTTTTCAGATGCACAATCACAATCCGCTCTTCACTTGCAGTTTTCACAAGTAGAGTTGTTTAATTTTTCGTAAATGATAAGTTACTAACTTTGGAAGAGATTAAGAGCATTGAGTCATATCTCGTGAATTGGGACTTATCATTTTTTATGATGACAAAAAATGATATTTGAAACCAATGCGCCAAAAGATGTAAAGAAAGTGAAGTCATGACTTATTGGACATTTTCTCTTTACTCTTGACATAATCTTGTGTATTTTTTATTTAGTTTTGAAAATTACTTTGTTCAGTGCATAATTTTGACAAGGAGTAAGGCAAAAAAAACTAAGCAAATATTAAATTTCTCAATAAAAAATCAAAATAAATTAAATAATTTAGAAATTAGTTTTTAAATTTTATTTATTTTATTGATGGTGAAGTTTCAAGAAATATTGTTTGGCTTCTCTTCAGATGCTCAATTTCAACACTTTTCTCTATTCTTGATTACTATTTTAAATATTTGCAGTATTAATATGATATGTAAATAGGAAACCCTTTACGATGCTCCTGTACCTTTCTATGGCAGAAGACATTTAACCAAGAAACATACCATCCACCAATTTGTTATGATGGTGCTCCATTATTCCAAGGGCACAAGATGATAAATGAAGAATGCTCACAATCTAAATATAGTGATTTGCAGAAAAATTGTGAAAACAATTCTATTGGTAACAAATATTATTTTTTATTTTGTTTATAGAATAGTTCAACTATACCAAAGTGACATTTTGGTATTAATCGTGATAAAGATGGACTTCAATAGTCTTCTATACACCAACAAATTTGCCAGATTATTATTTTTTTTATGCTACCATTAATTAGTATATACTGCCATGGAAAAATTTTCTATGAGGTTTTAAACACAATTTTCTTTTTGTGACATTAAGGAAATAATATTCTTAATTTCAGGTAAGCTCTGACGTAGTAAATAAAATACTTTTCCTGTTATAACAATTTTTTTCTCTCCTGAAAAGTCTAAACCTACAGCATTTGGAGATTTTTTCATGGTGGCGATCATATTTTTGGTTTTTATAAGAATAATAATTGTAAAGCAACAAACATTTCCTTATATTTTTTAAAAAATAATACCCAATGAATAAAATGAGAATTACTTAAGACAGTAAAAAAATATGTTGCTTTTTATTCCTTTATGCTTTTTAAGATCTAACAGTTAATTCCTTAGTAATCAGAGAAGTTATAAAATGTTTTTGTTTCTCCTTTTCAGGTCAAATTCAACAACTTTCATCAACTACAAACAATTGGAAAGGAAACAATGAGAAACCAACACCTGAAGAATCAGAATATTTTTACGAATATGTTGATTATGATGAAAATGTTTCTCTTCCAATTAACTTAACAAAATATTCCATCCAGACAACATCTGCGACTAATATAGTAATAAGCACTGCAGGAACTACAGCTATTCCTCCAGCTGTAATGTCCCACTTCATACCTGGTGACACACCTACACTATATGCTAGACCAGGAAGTGATCAGTCAAAGAAAAAAAAACCAACTAAACCACCATCGACAACATTTACATTTTTTGGTATGCCCCTTCCTTCATTGAACATCCAAAACTTGTGGGGTTCTAGTAGACACAGGGACGGGCAAAGTCGGTTTTCTGGGGCCAGAGGTAGTATTGAGCCTTTAGATAAACCACCTAAACAAGAAGAAGGATTTAAACCTATATTGTATAATACAGGCGGTTTCAGACCAATATTTAATCCATACTCTAACTTATCTACTTCTTCTAATTCTATCAAGACAATCCCAAGTGTTTCAAGTATTGCAACTAATAGGCAAGTTACAACTGTGCCTTCTAGTTCAACTCTTGGCCCAACATCTGATCCCCAGTTTCATGAAACCTATAACAAATTGGTCAAAGTGATCCCCCCACAGACAGAAATAAAAAACAGCAACGAAGTGAGTACTCTGGAGCTTGAAGAACATGATGAGACCAGGGACGAAATTAAAGAGAGTCATAAATTTAGTTATGACAATTATAGTTTACAGTCAATATATGAGTTCAATACTGGACTAGAAGGCACTACTGAGGGACATTATTCCAGTTCAGCACCAACATTTCAGTTTCCCCTGACAACTAAAGCTAATCTCGATGCCGTCCAAGAATCAACTGTGGGAGGTAATTAAAATTATATTATTTGCAATTCACTTAATATACCAATCTTTTCCATTGCATGTTAGTTATGGCTTATAATGAATGGATTTAATTTTAACAAACAAAATTTATTAAAAGAAAAATATAATAAAAAAAATTGCAACACATTGCTGATATAAAAAATCATTACTTAAAACAAGCATTAATTTAACTCTTCAAAACATTGTAAACAAAAATGGACCTTTTCAATTTTGCATCCTATCAAAATAAAAAGAATTTACGATTTTCAAAATACATTAAAATTTTTATTTCTATCTCTTCTGGAGTCTTCTTATGCCTCCACCAGTTTTCTCGATGGCTTGTGCTTTTTTCTTTTATCCAATATCTTGCAAGATTATATTATTATAATGTTGTCCCAGTGCTGGAATATTCATAACTTTTTTTACTGACTGACAAACTGCACTATACTGCATCCCAAGCTAGATTGATTTCTGATTTTTTTAATGTCATCTTCTAACAGTCAGCAAAAGAAATATAATCAGTGATTTGTTGATATTTTTTGACTTTACTGTTCTTTATCTTTTATTCTGTCTCTTTCATTTTTACTTTTTAGTAAAATGAAGATTATAAGACTGATATCACTTTCAAACAAATTATATCAATATTCTTAGAAAAAAATGCATTGTCATCTTTCTTCTTTCTTCCAACATTCAAACAGGCATTTTTCATGTGATCTCAAGGTTTTTTTTATTTTATTTCACCATTATGAAATTTATATTAAATAATATTTAACACCATAAAATAAATTATCCTATTTGGTGATAATTTTTGCCTTTGCAATATATATAAGGAGAGCAGGGAGCTCAGTGGTAAGGCACTGTGCTTCTATTTTCCTGTTCCTGGGTTCGAGAGCGACTGTGACAGATAATTATTTATTATTTTATCAGCTGTGGGTCAATCCAGTGGAGTCGGAAGACCCTCCTGGGGCTAACCCAGCCTCTATAAAGTGGGTATACTTTATTGTGGAAAAATCCTAGTGATTGAGCCAAATATACATAACTTTTTTTTTTTATTATTATTATTTTTTTTTTATTATTTTATATTATTTTATTATTTTTTTAATTTAAGTTGGCACTATAGGCCATGAAGATCTTTGGCCGCGCGATGTGGTATTCATACAGACATGTATTACTTGCAGACAGCCTGGAGTCACCCAACCTCACGTTGCTACAAACCATGGTTTCCATGGTGCAGCGGCAGGCTATCCATAGCTCCATAACCGGTCCCTTTGGGGCCAATTCGGCAGTGTCCTTCCCCCTGACTCACTTGGGTTCAAGGACAGTGACCAACCTGTCAAGATTCACGGATTATGGCTGTTCGGAGTCAGTAGGCACACGAGGACATATATTTCTTCCCCGAAGCAGACCGTCCATGCACCGAACCTCCGGACGGCCATTTTATGTCCTGGAAGATCACACCGCGATTCTCAATTTAGGTACACAGGGTAGGGTCATCACTCCTGCTCCCGGCCTATGTGAGTTGCCTCCAGTTGTCTGACAGGCCTCACATACCCGGTGGAAGAGGTGATAAATTCCTTGAATTATTAATTTAATTAAATTAAAGTAATGCCGGTACCAGGATTCGAACTCACAACCTTTGGGTTTGTGAGTAGGTGCACTTTTGCATGCGCGTTAATCTTCTCCGTCACCCCGACCCCTCCAAATATATATGTATATATATATATATATATATATATATATATATATATATACATAAATACATACAGAAATGTTTTATAAACACATGTAAATATATATAAAACATTTGTTTATAAATATCATATTTTAACAGTTATTGTTTGGCCTCAGAGCATTGAGAAATTAGACTGAAAAGGTAGGCTTTTATTAATTCTTGGGGAGTGATAAGATAAGGGCGATTCATTAGACAACACTTATATTTAAATTATGAACAAATCTTAAGTGCAATAGAGAATTCATTATATCAAAAGGAAGAGTCATTAAATCTTATCATTAACAAAAAGAAAGGAAACCTTATGATCCAAATACAAATTATTATTACGTGGAGTTGAAAGAAAAGGAACACTGTTACAATATGAACACTTATCACATTTTTGTGCTGTATCACTGTAATTATTCACAGAGAGGAAAAGGGACCACTTTTTAGTCAAGCCAAGAGTCAGTTGAATTATTCACTTAACACAGATTGAATTAGGGGGTTACCTGTTAATTAAGTGAGATTAAGTGACTGTTAAGTTAATTAAGAGACTGTTAATTAAGTTAAGTTAATGTCAGAATTATAAGAGAAATGCCAAAGGAGAGACGATTGAGAGTATTTTCTTTCTATAAGAGCTGTGGTGCAGCTGATTCTAGTCCAGGTAACATCCAGCAGGATAAAATAAGTATTCTTACCTGTAGGTTGGATCTTTCTGCCATTGCCGTGATTTGAGGTTGATTTGAACTCCTTTCCAGATAACAAAAGGGCTGTAACCGGCAGAAGCATAAAAAAAGTAGTTAGAATATATTAACAACAATTTTATTTAAAAAATATGAACAACTTCAAATTAGCACTTAATATCAATTATCCAATAAAAGAAAAAAATATTGGAAGAATATGCTGAAATTATTGTAATTAAAATAATTATTTTTCAATAATAAAATAAATAATATTGAATTAAATCATGTCAGGTTGGGTTACAATTGAATTTGAAAAAGTTACAATTAAAGTGGAAAAGATTACAATGGAATCGAAAAGGTTACAATGGAATTGGAAAAGGTGACAATTGATTTAGAAAGGGTTACAATTGAAATAGACAAACTTACAATTGAAATGGAAAAGGTGAAAATTGATTTAGAAAAGTTTACTATTGATATAGAAATGCTATATATATACCCTGGCCATTTTAGTCTTAGGACACTGATTTATGATTTGATGAAAATGTCATTGTATAACCTCTGCACCTGTAAAACTTAGGTATATCAAGTCATAGTACAATCTGTGCATGAACTTGGTGCAATATGAAGTAGGCTGATGTTTATTAAGACTTTCCTTTTAAATCTACACATTTTTTCAACTTCATTGTAATCTAGCACCCAAGTCTTACTAGCATTTACCTTATGATTTTAAATTTTTTAAGTCTAACTTTATTTTTGTCAAATTCATTCTTTTACATTCTTTCGAATCAAAAATTTAATTTTT